>QEOT01007123.1:9147-46739 GCA_003123785.1 Pterocarya stenoptera | reverse complement strand
GTTCAGGGGGTTTATGGTTTGGGCTTTAGAAGTTCATTAGAAAGGGCTGGGAGAGCTTTGTTAGTCATGTTACTTTTGCTGTTGGTGAGGGATCTAGGATCCATTTCTGGTTTGACATTTGATGTGGTGATCAGGCCCTCAATAGTGTGTTTCCGGCTATTTTTCGATTGGCTTCAGATCAGTTTGCTACAGTTTCAGATTTGCTTTGTTGTTCTAATGGTACTATTCAGTGGGATATTTGTTTAACTAGAGCTGTACAGGAATAAGAGATTGACGAAGTTTCAACTTTCTTCAGCTTTTTATACTCTGAGGCTTGGTGGTAATGATGAGGATAGGATGTTGTGGAAGTCTTAAGGGGTGCAAAAATTTGACTGTTCATTCGTACTATAAGCTGTTGACTTTTCAGGATAGTCCTCCTTTTCCTTGGAAGCGTATTTGGAGGTCCCACGTGCCTTCCAAAGTGGTTTTTTTCATTTGGACTGCCTCTCTTGGGAAGCTTTTGATGCTGGATAATTTGAGGAAGCGAGGTATTATAGTTATGGATTGGTGCTTCGCGTGTAAAAGAATGGGGAAACCGTGGATCATCTACTCTTGCATTGTAAGGTGGCAGGGGTTTTGTGGGATGGCATCTTTTGTAGAATGGGCTTGGCTTGGGTGATGCCTTTGAGAGTGGTTCACCTACTTGCACGTTGGATCAGGCTTCATGGTTGTTATCAAGTGGGCGCAGCCTAGAAGATGATTCCTTTGCATCTTATGTGGTGCATTTGGATGGAAATGAATGTGCAGTGTTTTAATGACAAGGAGCATCTCGAGCAAATCTGGAATTTTTTTGTGCACTCTTTGTTGTTTTGATTTTCAGCTTTAGTTATGAACGGATCTTCCGTTCATGATTTTCTGATATCGCTTTTCGTTTCCTAGAATGTATTTAGGTGTTTTCTGTTGTATACTTCATGTGTACATGGGCTTTGCCTATACATTAATTTCTAATAAAATCTCTTCTTACTTACAAAAAAAAAACCACAAATGAAAAGGAAACACATTGCCCATGCATCACAGATAGCTTCTGTTATATCACAATAATACTGTTGCAGTTAATAGAAAGGTAAAATAAGTGTGAAAGTTGGTCGGAAAGGAATGCGCGGTGCTTTGAAGATAGGGAGTGCACAATGACAGAGCTTCAGAATTGTTTTTGTACACACATTATTGCTCTGGTTTTCAGCCATTGTGCTAGATGAAAGCAATGTTCATGACTTCTTCTCTTTAATTTAGCATTTCTAGAATGTATTGAGGCGCTCTTTTGTATACATCCTGTATACATAGGCTATGCCTATTTCATTCCTATCAATAAAATTTACCTCTTACTTATTAAAAAAAAAAAGTGTTAAAGTTTCTTTAATACAATAATATATATATATATAGAGAGAGAGAGAGAGAGCACCTTCACTAGCAATGACTTCTTCCCCGATTGGGAGTTCACAATAACACCCATGGACTTCCTATCACGATCAAACTCAAGAGTTGCGATCCTATGTTCATATTCATTCCACAATTGGCAGCAACCTAAATAAATGTAAAATTAAGAATGAAATAAAGGCAGCAGACCATGTAAATCATCAAGGTTAAAACTTTTTCATTTTCTTGGAGGTGGAAGGCGTCGAAAGAGAGAAGTATGCCAGTTTCAACTTACGTAGTAAATCACTCCTAGTCGTTGATCCACCTTGGTTAGAAGCTTCAGGAAGGCCCATCTTCTCAACTAAAACCTGAAATGCATAGAGAGCAGATTCAAGTGTGAATCTCAATAACAATTTTACTTGCTGTTGCAGAGCAGGTGTGAAATAAACAAAACACCATACAGCAACTCAATTTGCAGATTTCTTTTATCTTTTATTTTTTTAGAACAGAAAGTTCTTCACCGTGGTCCATTAATTATGGGTCAGTCCAGGGCGGAATCAGTCACGAAGATAGAAAACAAAAGTGAATGGGAAAACAAATTTCAAAAAGAAAGGTCTTACCTTTAGAGCTGCCTCGGTAGGCATTCCAGTGGCTATATATTTATGCTCTGACTGAGCAATGCCCGCATCATTGCAGACAGCAGCTATCTTTGCAATCATTTGAAGATTATCATCCATACCACCCATTGGCCAGTCATGTATTTTACCATCATATGGATTGTATGTAGTCCCATCAACCTTGAAGGTTCGAAGCCTATCAGCATTACTCCCCATCGCCACAAGCTTCGCCACAGCCATCTGGTTTGTAGTCAAGGTTCCGGTTTTATCCGAACAAATCACAGTCGTACAACCCAGAGTTTCAACGCTCGGCAGCTTCCGCACAAGGGCATTCTTCTTAGCCATTTCACGCGTACCAAGCGCCAAGCACGTCGTGATAACCGCCGGTAAACCTTCGGGAATTGCAGCCACGGCCAATGCCACTGCAATCTCAAAGTAATACGTGCACTTCTCGAACGAAAATCTGAAATTTCTAGGCCACCCATCCACATACTCCCAAGTAAGAAAGTACTTCACATTGATGAGCCACACCACCGCGCATATCACTCCAATTATCATCGTCAGCATCTCACCAAACTCATTCAGCTTCTTCTTCAACGGCGTATCTTCCTCGCTCTGCGATGCCTCGTGAATTTGTTCATGCACCTTTCCAATCTCTGTCTCCATACCCGTCTGAGTAACCAAGCAAATGCAATTACCATTCACAACCGTCGTCCCCGCAAAAACCATACATCGCTTCCCTTGAATATCAGCGTCCTCCTGAACTGCCTTATTGCTCTTATTCACAGCTTCACTTTCTCCAGTCAGTGACCCCTGCTCAACCCTCAAGGTCGAGGTAATCAATTCCAAGACGCGCATATCGGCAGGGATCTTATCGCCAACCCTAAGCTCGACGATATCACCGGGCACTAGCTCCTTCGCAGGCAAATTGTGGAGCTTCTTGCCGTCGCGAATAACCGTGGCGTGCTCCGATTGAATCTCCTTAAGCGCTTCTAGTGCCTTCTCAGCATTGCTTTCCTGCCAAACTCCAACGACTGCGTTAACAATCAGGATAAGGAAAATCACAAGAGGCTCCACGAAGGCGGTGATCTCCATCTCGCCGCCCTCATCGCCGTCGTACCAGGCGAGCACGAAGGATATGACTGCTGCCACAAGTAGGATCCGGACCAGAGTGTCGTTGAACTGCTCGATAACCAGAGACCAAATGGACTGGCCCTCATGCTTCTCCAGTTCATTGTAGCCGTAGATCTTGCGCCATTTCTCGACGTCTTCGGATCCTAGTCCAGATATCTTGTTCACCTGGTAGTGCTGCTCGCATTCTGGAATCTGTTTCGCCCAGGCTGGAAATACCTCTCGATCGGAGGGTTTGGGGCTAACGATTTCCGCCTTACCGTAGTCTTGGCCGCCCTTCCCCATAGAGACTACGGAATTTGAGGATGAACTTGTTTCCTCGGGAAAACCCAATCTTCTAGATCAAATCGTACGAAACCCTGATTAATTGAAGACAAACAAAATTTCCGAGGACACTGCAAGTCCCAAATCACCGAACTCCGACTGGTTTCTAAAGAGCCCCTTTAAATTAGCGTTTGTTTGTGTCTCTAGAAAAGTATACAAAATTTTTCAAAAAAAAAAGTCAGAAATGGGAAAAATGCTTCGACCACTCAATTAGGCGCATCAAGATCGAGGAATGATTCCTACTTTTCCACTGACCCTCCACAATCTCTCTCTCTCTCTCTCTCTCCCTCCCTTAGTGCGTTTCTATTAGAGAGGAGATTATCGAAACTGCCTGCTTATCTTCCGTGCGATTATAAATAACCGGAGAAACCAGAGCATATGCCTTTATAATTTCATGCTTATGCTTTCTTTATTTTATATTATCAATAATTTTTTGGATGTGATTTTTTNAAAAAAAAAAAAAAGTCAGAAATGGGAAAAATGCTTCGACCACTCAATTAGGCGCATCAAGATCGAGGAATGATTCCTACTTTTCCACTGACCCTCCACAATCTCTCTCTTTCTCTCTCTCTCTCTCTCTCTCCCTCCCTTAGTGCGTTTCTATTAGAGAGGAGATTATCGAAACTGCCTGCTTATCTTCCGTGCGATTATAAATAACCGGAGAAACCAGAGCATATGCCTTTATAATTTCATGCTTATGCTTTCTTTATTTTATATTATCAATAATTTTTTGGATGTGATTTTTTTTTTTTTAAAGGAATAAACCAATGGTTGTTGGAATGGAATCATAATATAATCTCTAATATTTTTCTAATGCTATTCTTTATGTTACACCCAATTTTCTATCACTTTCATATACATTTTGAAACTATCCTTACAGGCAACATTAGATTAATGGGCATTTACTATTTTTATCTTTCTTATTGGCTAAACAGTCTTGTTTGTTTTCATAACACATCTCAATTCATTTCATTTTATTTTATCTAATCATTATAATTTTTTTAAATTATCACACAAAATAAAATAAATAATTTAATTTTTTTAAATATCAAAATAATATTATTATTAAAAAAATTATTTTAATAATATTTTATTTAATTTTTAATATTTTTTTTAACTCATCTCATTTGTAAAAATAAGGTTGATAAGTGCGTGAATGTAGTCATTATTAGAGTAGGAGAAATATAGGTAGATAAAGTAAGTTTGAAAAGTATTTCTTATTAGGTGTGTGAAAGTAGTCATTATTAAATGGTTAATAAATATTCCTTGAATATTCAAATAAATTAAATGTAAAAACCTTAAAATTTAGATAATAAATTTAGCATATCTTTAAAAAAAATTATAAAAATAAATTCACAAATAATGTATTAAATTTACTTTATAATAAATTGACGTTTTTGACTTTAGAGAAAGCAACATATTAGCCCTCTTGCTTTCACGACTTGTTTCTTGTTGGACAAGTAGAGAATGCCTTCTTGTAGTTGGTTTACTTTTCTATCTGAATGATGTGGAAATGGGAACTTTGGGATGTCATCTTAAACTTTGTATATAAAGAAATGATAGTTCTAATTGTGAGTAAGTAAGTGTCGTGTAATTATTTTAAAAAAAGTGAATAAATATAAAATTTACATAAAAAAATTAATATTTTAATTATAGATCTTACTCTTTTTTAAAATGATTGTACGGTATTTATATATTTCACGACTGTACGTAATATTATTGAAAGAAAGACAAACAATTTGGTCGATACAACTCTCTAGACGAAAAGAAAAAGTAATCCTTGAATGGAACGGACCTTTAGCTTCTTTGACTAACGACAAGGCCTCTTGTTTTTTCTTTTTTCCACGAATCCCATTTACCAACTTTTGACGCACTGCAGCTAGAAACTGGAAACTTGAGCCAACAGAAAGGCATTTTAGGACGAAAGTTCATGGAAAATGCTTAAGAATGATATAAAATTCTATGTTGTCTTTCAAACATTTGATTTGCACTTGTTTACCCGAAACTTGTGTTTGCAGCTTCTTTACGTTATGATGTTATGAAAGTCTTTCGAATATATCCTAGAAATATGACCAGTGGATGGGTTTGAAGGGACCAGGCGGCAGGCATGCATTAAGGAAGCGCTAAAGCAGAACAAGATGGGGGCCCTACAAAAGCTGGAAGGGTCAATGATCGATTGTTTGGATTCTTAGAACTTTCTCTACTTTCACTTTCTGGACAAACCCATAATTAGTCTATAATTCAGTTTTCCACTATCCATACCAAAGTTTTCCAGCATAGTAAAGTCCACTCTATGGATACAAAGTACAATTGAAAAATATATATATATATATATCTGTTGGCCCACTTGAACCATGGGACCAATATTGAGTCATGATCGGATGGCTTTGAGAAAGGAAAAAGGAAACTAGCTTAGTTAAGTAAGCTCTATAATATTTATGATATTTAATTTTGTCTAAAAATTCAAACAAAAGTAACAGATATTGTAGAAACTACGCGAGTTTATTTTTTGAGCAATGCTACACAATCATCCCAACTTTCATACAATACATTTTTTTTAATTTTTAAATTTTTTTTTTTTTTGAGTTTATTTTTTTCAAACTAATTCAATTCTTCTATTTATTATTCATATATTAAATACTTGATAAAATAATAAAAATTAAAAAATATATGGTGTGCGGAGGTTGTATGAATAGTAGGAAGTTATATAGATTTTTTTTTTTTTTTTTTTTTTNAAAAGAATAAACCAATGGTTGTTGGAATGGAATCATAATATAATCTCTAATATTTTTCTAATGCTATTCTTTATGTTACACCCAATTTTCTATCACTTTCATATACATTTTGAAACTATCCTTACAGGCAACATTAGATTAATGGGCATTTACTATTTTTATCTTTCTTATTGGCTAAACAGTCTTGTTTGTTTTCATAACACATCTCAATTTATTTCATTTCATTTTATCTAATCATTATAATTTTTTTAAATTATCACACAAAATAAAATAAATAATTTAATTTTTTTAAATATCAAAATAATATTATTATTAAAAAAATTATTTTAATAATATTTTATTTTATTTTTAATATTTTTTTTAACTCATCTCATCTGTAAAAATAAAGTTAATAAGTGCGTGAATGTAGTCATTATTAGAGTAGGAGAAATATAGATAGATAAAGTAAGTTTGAAAAGTATTTCTTATTAGGTGTGTGAAAGTAGTCATTATTAAATGGTTAATAAATATTCCTTGAATATTCAAATAAATTAAATGTAAAAACCTTAAAATTTAGATAATAAATTTAGCATATCTCTAAAAAAAAATTATATAAATAAATTCACAAATAATATATTAAATTTACTTTATAACAAATTGACGTTTTTGACTCTAGAGAAAGCGACAGATTAGCCCTCTTGCTTTCACGACTTGTTTCTTGTTGGACAAGTAGAGAATGCCTTCTTGTAGTTGGTTTACTTTTCTATCTGAATGATGTGGAAATGGGAACTTTGGGATGTCATCTAAAACTTTGTATACAAATAAATAATAATTACAAGTACGCAAGCGATGTGTAATTATTTTTAAAAAATAAATAAATATAAGATTTATATAAAAAGAAATTAATATTTTAATTATAGATCTCATTCTTTTTTAAAATAATTATATAGTATTTGTAAATGTTACAGTATTATTCAAAGATACAACTCTCTAGACGAAAAGAAAAAGTAATCCTTGAATGGAACGGACCTTTAGCTTCTTTGACTACGACAAGGCCTCTTGTTTTTTTCTCTTTTCCACGAGAATCCCATTTACCAACTTTTGACGCACTGCAGCTAGAAACTGGAAACTTGAGCCAACAGAAAGGCATTTTAGGACGAAAGTTCATGAAAAATGCTTAAGAATGATATTAATTCTATATTGTCTTTCAAACATTTGATTTGCACTTGTTTACCCGAGACCTGTGTTTGCAGCTTCTTTACGTTATGATGTTATGAAAGTCTTTCGAATATATCCTAGAAATATGACCAGTGGATGGGTTTGAAGGGACCAGGCGGCAGGCATGCATTAAGGAAGAGCTAAAGCAGAACAAGATGGGGGCCCTACAATGATCGATTGTTTGGATTCTCAGAACTTTCTTTGCTTTCACTTTCTGGACAAACCCATAATCAGTCTATAATTCAGTTTTCCACTATCCATACCGACTTTTCCAGCATATTAAAGTCCACTCTAAGGATACAAGTACAATTGGAAATAAAAAATAAAAAATCTGTTGGCCCACTTGAACCATGGGACCAATATTGAGTCATGATCGGATGGCTTTGAGAAAGGAAAAAGGAAATTAGCATAGTTAAGTAAGTTATATAATATTTATGATATTTAATTTTGTCTAAAAAATTTAACAGATTGTAGAACCTATGCCTGTTTATCTTTTACGCTTAGAACTCGTTTGGTCACTTAAATTTTTCAGAATAAGCTCATTTTAGATGTTGAGTTGAGTTAAGTTATTTATGAATAGTAGTGAGTTGAGATGGTAAAGCAAGTTTTATAGACCCCATCTAAGATGAGTTTAAATGTGTTTGGATGTTAAGATAAGTTTAGATGTATTTGTGGAAAGTTGAAAAAAGGTTATGAGTTTTATTTGTAAAGAGGTTTTGAATTCAGATGAGTTTAATGATTTGAGAGTTGGGTATTTAGATTCTAGACTCAGTTTAAAATTAGACTGAACTAAATTAATCTAAGTTCAAAGTTCCAAGCAGGCCGGCCTAAAAAATATTATTTCACTAAATATGAATAATAATGAAATAGTTTGAGTTAAGATATTTATTAGATTTTGAAAAATTAGAAAAAAAAAACTAAATAAAAATATTATAAAGTTAAAAAAATATTTGAATATAATTTTTTGATATTATTTATGTTTTAAAATTTGAGAAAATTATATTACTTTTTTATGTTTTATTTAGAAGTTTAAAAAAGTTATAATAATTAGATAAAAATTTTAAAAACTTGAAATTAAAAAATATTTATGTATTTAGTGATATTTGTAAATGAAATATTCGAAAAGATTTAAAAAATATATATTGGCAAGGAGGAAGTTGACTTGCTATGTTTGGAAAATGTCCTCAATTCCCTAAGTTGAATCTGAAAGACCTAATTAATGCCTTTGATCAGTGAACATCCCAAGCTGGGTTNGTAGTGAGTTGAGATAGTAGAGCAAGTTTTGTGGATCCCATCTAAGATGAGTTTAAATGTGTTTGGATGTTAAGATAAGCTTAGATGTATTTATGAAAAGTTGAAAAAGATTGTGAGTTCAATGTGTAAAGAGGTTTTGAATTCATATGAGTTTAGTGATTTGAGAGTTAGGTATTTAGATATTAGATTCAGTTTAAAATTAGACTGAACTAAGTTAATCTAAGTCCAAAGTTCCAAACAGGCTACCTAAAAAGTATTATTTCACTAAATGTGAATAATGAGTTAAAATATTTATTGGATTTTAGAAAATGAGAAAAAAAATTGAATATAAATATTAAAAAATTAAAAAAATATTTGAATATAATTTTTTGATATTATTTTTATTTTAAAATTTGAGAAAATTATATTACTTGTTTATGTTTTATTTAGAAATTTAAAAAAGTTATAATGATTAGATAAAAATTTTAAAAACTTGAAATTAAAAAATGTTTATGTATTTAGTGATATTTGTGAATGAAATATTGAAAAAGATTTAAAATATATATATTGGTAAGGAGGAAGTTGACTTGCTATGTTTGGAAAATGTCCTCAATTCCCTAAGTTGAATCTGAAAGACCTAATTAATGCCTTTGATCAGTGAACATCCCAAGCTGGGTTGTACTTGTTCGCTGATTCCAGTTCATGGGTTGGGTTTAGGGAACAGAACTGATGGGTTCACGTTGAAATTGGCAGGATTTGTGTATATGTCCAAATTTGTGGGAGTAAGATCCAATAACCATTCAGCCATTGTCATTTGAATATTGAATTGCCTCGAACACCAACTCTTTATGTGATTGGCTTTTAAATTAGTGGTTGGTTGGTTTATGTCTCTTTCTAAAAATTAATATTTATTAATAATAAATTAATTAGAGAAGACAATAATGGATCCTTTGCAAGGACAGCAAATCTGGGACAGCATCCTTCAATGCACTGTACACAAAATACATCTCGAATGCAACAAGATTTTATAATAAATTTTATATATCAGTTACTATTTATTTTCACACTTCATATTTATAATTTNGTTATTGATGGCTGCAAAAATATTAATACAATAGTATTATTTTAAAGGAAATTAT
Organism: Pterocarya stenoptera; assembly: GCA_003123785.1. Taxonomy (NCBI): domain Eukaryota; kingdom Viridiplantae; phylum Streptophyta; class Magnoliopsida; order Fagales; family Juglandaceae; genus Pterocarya; species Pterocarya stenoptera. The sequence goes on along the minus strand of QEOT01007123.1, from coordinate 36,971 downwards.
ATCAGAATATTATTTTTTAATATTATTATTATTTTAAATTTAAATAAATTAAATTATTTTATTATATTTTATATAAAAATATGAAAATTTTATAATAATGAAACGAAACAAAGAAAGAAAGCAGGCGGCTCGTAAGCTGGGTTTTGGTTGTAAGTTTCTTGTTCAACTGCTCTTATATTTTTTTCTTTCTCCAGTCAATATTTGCTGTTTTTCCTGGGTTTTATTTATTTATTTTCCTAAGAGGAAGCAACCAAGAAGAAGCCCGGCCGTGCATGGACTTATTTTTTATTGACAAGACAATAATCTTGGCTCGACAGAATTTTATATGCGGGAGGGAGATTTCAAACTCTTAGACCAATATTATATGAGGCCTTATCAAGACTCATTACTCAAAATTTCCCAGCTTTGAAGTTCATCCAGAGATGTATTAACACTTCACTTCATCTCCCAAACAACGTTCTCCAAACCAACATGCCCATAGATCTCCCCCACAAGTCATACTTGTAATAATTTTCTTAGATTTTTCTTCCATTCATTTTTCCACAAGTCATAGTCATGTATTCCTAACCTCTTATCAAGCTATTCAAGCAACCTCCATCTCACTTCCATAGGTGCTGATGCTCGTGCTGATTCAAGAAAGGATTGGGGAGTAGTCCATACTCTAATCAGTTTGATTTGTTACGTTCCATTATGAGAAACATTTTAATCACAAGGAAATTATACAAAAGTAAGTTTACAAAATAGCGTGCTTTAATGTAGCATGTTAGATATTGTTAAATTATTTTTATCGTAAAATAGAATCTAACATATCACATGAAGGGCGGCGAGTTCCATCTACTCTTACCATCCATTTTTCCTACGCGTGAATTGATTTATGGGTGGGTTTTGCTCGTGAGCCGAGTACTCTGCAAAGGTTCACTGACTTCTTTTAGAGGAGGGTCGTTGGACTTGACTGAGCTCAACCGGACTCTCTGACTTACTTCCTCAGTAGTCCCTCGTGGGCTTGTTTTAAGGGTCAATAGGGAAAAAAAAAACCCTTACACGTACGACATCAAACTATATCAATTTATGAGTTTACTTTTATAGAATTTTTTTATGATTAAAGCATTTCTCTATGCTATTAACTTGACTTTATTTTTCTTTGTTCTCATTTATTAACTAATATTTAATAGCTTCACTTGTTGCTCAATATGGTTCCATTTACTTCTATACTTTAAAGCATATCCATTTAATGACAGCAGAGTTTGTTGGGAATTCATTTCGTTGTGGAAAACTTTATGGGAGAGTGACGTACTAAGGTATTTTTCATACACTCAAAATAAAGATATTTCAGGAAAGTAGAAGTTTGACTAAACACGACACACTGCTACCAATTAAAAAATTAATTATTAATTAGACATTATAGCGCAAGAGATAACTAGGAAGTCTAACAAATTTTCAGTCTTGCAACCTGTCTTAATTATTATTTCACCTGCTTAATATCATCAATAATATGCCCCATCCATGACTAGTCTTCACCTTCCTTGTTAATCTTGTTTATAAGAGCAGTTGTATTCCCTTCTTCCCTTCAAATATTAACTTGGAATAGGAAAAAGAAAGTTCATCGCATATCTCAAGAGCTCTCCACAAGGCTATACTCTTAGCCAATGCAAGGTCATTAACATTCTGCTTAACATCACAAACAGATGCCAGAACCTCTGCCTCTTCATCTCTGAACACAATTCCCATTCTCATTCTCTTGTTCTCCAAATCGATAGCCGCATCCCAATTGGCCCTAACCATATTTGCACCATGTTTTTTCCATTTCTTTTGCACTCCATGAGAAGCATCACCTTCTCGACTGCCAATTGTACTCTGTTGTGCTGTTTTGTAATCCTCCAATCCCTCACTAGCCATCATAATGACTTATTTAGGACTATAGAATTTATTTTCAAAAGTAAATATGTTCCTCCTCAACCAAATATTGCGCATAATCACTGCAATCCACTCTAGTTCCTCTTTTTTCAAATTAGTGATCTTAATCCAGAGAATCATAAAATCTCCTTCATCATTAGCTCATTTCTTCACAGGACTATTGTTCTCTGCCCATATGTCAACAGCTAAAGGATAGCTCCAGGGTATATGAACCACAGATTCCTCACATGATCCACATATTGGACATAAAGGGCAATCACCTATCGTTTTCTTAAAAATATTACTTTTAGTAGGCAGAATATTGTTAACAGCTTTCTATAGAAATATTTTAACCACTGCAGGTACCTCCAATCCCCACAATTGTTTCCACACAGCATCATTCTTATCAGCTTTTGAGGCTTCCCCTTACATTCTTCTTTTTATATTAATACCAAGGTGATATGCACTCTTCACAGTGAATACACCATCCTTGGTATAGCCCCATAACTATTTATCACTTGTCCCCAGCTTGCTCAAGATACCCTTTCTTTTTATATTAATACCAATGTTTGCTCTACCTTCCTCAACTTGCATGCTTTTTAAGATCTCAATCTTTTTTTTTTATCTCACTGCCTCAATTAACATCCATTTTATAACTCCACTGGCTTAAAGTAGAACTACATTTCGAAAGCAAATTCTGAACCATAGAAGTTGAAGTTCCACCATTCCTGCCATGCCCCATTCAGCCTCAATCACTTTGCTACACTCTTTTCCAATGCCCAAGCAGCTTCATACTTGAACAATGTTTTCTTCTTCTCCCCCCTCTTATTAGCTTGCCAAAAAATAGCATGATTGGCCTATGGTCAGAGCACCTCGAAGGCAAGACCTCAAGCTAATTTTCTGGATAGAGTTCCAACCATCTAAAGTTAACCACAGCCCTATCCAACGTTCCTTAGTGAAAGTACCATCAGTATGCTTGTTGCTCCACGTAAATTTATCTCCACACCATCCCAAATCATACAACTCACTCACCTCCAAAGCTTCTCTAAATAGTGCCATCTGACTCTCCCCTATGCCTACCACCTACTTTTTTATCATGTATGGATATTTCATTGAAATTCCCTAAACACACCAACCTGTCCCACTAACAGGTTTGAAAGAAGCAAGCATACTTCACACCTCCTTCTTTTTCTGCACCTCTGAGTGACCATAGAACCTAGTGAATAACCATCTCTCCTTGGTTATAGACTCAGATATCCAACAATTAATATGTCTCTGAGAAAAATTATAAATATCAGCCACCATCTCATTACTCCAAAACATCATTAGGCCTCCACCTTTGTTAATTGCATCCACTTCAAAACAGTTAGGCGTACCAAGTTTTCTCTTTAACCAATCAGTTTTCTCTCTTTGCATTTTTGTCTCCATTAACAAGATCAAATTGGGCTTCTTATCCTTTACTAAAAAACAAAGCTCCTGAATTGTCCAAGCGTTCCCAAGCTCTCGGCAGTTCCAACTTAAGAGTTTCATTTTGTTTTGGCGAGGCTGTTCAATAGCTTCCACCAATACAAGTTTATTGCTTACAATTTCTCCCTCATTTATACTTTTCTTCCTTATGCCTCCCACCATAACAACCTCATTTCCAATCATACCATGTTTTGGTTTATCCTAGACTATAACAGTCTCAGTAGACCCACCTTTCTCCTTTGCCCTCTTCTTCCACTTCCTTCCTCCTCTTATACACTGCGGGGTTAACTTATTCACATCAAGATCTCATTCCCCATCCACCTTAGTCTCATTTAGACTAACTATGATTGAGTGAGTATCTACCTTCTGACCAGATTTTAAACTCTGTAATTCTTCTGAATTGCAGTGCCCCTTTTCCCCCTCATTAGTCATTCCTAGCATTCCCATTGTTTCCCCTTTATCCTTTCCCAATCTCTCCTCTTTAGCACCTTTTGAGCCTAAGCAGGGTCATCTCTAATGTCCCTATCCACCTAATTTGGTGCCATCAAGGTGGCTATATTGGACTTACTATAAGCTCTACCAGAGTTAGCTTTATTCTTTTTCTTTTTTTTTTCTTTTTTTTCTTTTTTTCATGAAGCCTATCCCCATATTTTTCCTGGTAANCCTTTTTTTTTTTCTTTTTTTTTTTTTCATGAAGCCTATCCCTATATTTTTCCTGGTAAAAGAATCTACTATAAGCCAAGGAGCCATATTGCCCATCCCTTCCTTGTTTCTGCTTTAAAATCTCTTCTCTCTTCATACATTCCTTCCCATAGTGAGAAAAACTCCCACAATCAAAGCATATTTTAGGGAGTTTCTCATATCTAAATGGGATCCACACATTCTTCCTTTTCACAGAAATCACATTCCCTCTTACCAACACCTTCTTTAAATCCACTTCACATGAATACGCAAATATTGACCCCATCCACAACCATCCTCACCGGTTACCACATCAAGAACTTGCCCAATCACACTTCTTATTTGCCTCCCACATTCCTTATTCATACAAGTAAACGGAAGGTCATGAAGTTGTACCCAAAATCTTTCTATGGTAAAAGACATTTTTGCTGGTTGAATAAAACCATCATACATATTAAGGGCAATTAGACAATTGTCAAATAACCATGGCTTTCCATCCCAAACCCTCTGTTTATCTGCCATTGTAGCAAAAGTAATTACAATAAAATTCATTCTTACCTCCCAAAATGAAACAAGATTGGAGATTCTCCACACCTTCGACATAGTAGCTTCCAGTATTCCCTTCCCAATACTCCTTTAAGTCTGCACCTTCCCCACAAGACTCCTCTCACATTTATCTTTAAACTCATTCGGGATACATTCATCAACTACAAGAACCTGGTCCTCCTCCTCAGTGAGTTGCAGCTTCTCTCACTTCCCTGCCATCTCCTCCATTGTCAAAGAGGCTTCCGTTAAATTCTTCTCTCAAAACTAGTCCTTTCGTAGCATTAGAAACTGCAAATATCACAACATCAGCACTCTACAAACCATCCAACGGCAATCTTTCCTTCCCTACGCCCACCTTATCAGAATCCTTCCTTAGGACAGCAATATCGAAATTTCAGATGTCACCACAATGTCACCACACTGTGAACCACCCTGCTACAGCTTTTCTCGTCGATGTCCACCTTTTCAGAATCCTTTCCACCCTTGGGACCACCTCCTAGAAGCTTCAAATTTTAGTTATAACGGCCTCACATGCCTAGCATGAATTTCATTCCACCTTTTTCCCTAGAGAGAAAAGAGAGGAGACTCCCTTGATTAGATAAGATGTTCAGTGTAACACCACATTCCCGCAGGTTAGGAGTGTCACGTGTTTTTCATAAAATAAATCCGGCAAGATATATCATATTTAATAACATGAAATTACCATTTATTTCATAAAAATACTTGTCTAATAAAATGTCTTCAAAAAACTTAAATGAAAACTGAATAAATTTATGTCATAAAATCAATTTTATTCTAGAAAGTTTGAAACTAAATCAATTGCTCATTCTAATCCTGGTTTGCCTGCTTATATTCATCATCCTCACTTTGGTAGTTAAAAATATGAAAACAAACTAAATTGAGTCGAAGACTTAGTAAGAAATCCATCACAACGTAAATATAATAAACATAAGGATTTCATAAAAGTTTTCATGCTGAGAGCTTAAAATTCATGACTGTTTATACTGATGTTTATGCTATGCATGACTGATTTATCTGAATTAACCGATTCATCTGACTTAATTGACTGATCTGATTGGCCAACATACTTAATCCTGTATGCGAGGTTGTGCACCGACCCCAGGTCCTGCGGCCGTGAGGAGAGCCGCTGATAGTATTCTAGCATACTATGGTGGATCACACTTGAGTCTGTGACTTGCACATCCACCCTAATTTGAACTGGATTGGTACCATGCATCTAAATGACTATCTGATTAACTGATCTTATCTTATCTTACACTTAAACTTAAGATAGCTTATATGTCTTATGCACGTGAGATGCATGACATAATACATACATAATTATAATTTTTGAATCAAAACATGATGCGAAATGACATGATCATATGCTATGTTGGATGACATGTTTGCATATGACACGAGTGGTACATAAAAATGGTTGTCAAAGAGCTGGCGCTAATAGTAATCTATATAAACTGAATTGTGATGATCATAATTTGTGATCAAATTACTTATCTCGTTGTGCTTCTTATTGAATCTCACTTCGTAGCTCGTCATCTATACGTAGTAATAACTATCCCTAAATTTTTCTAAGAACAACATGTGTTAATATCATACTTAATTAAATTCATAACTAGAAGATAGTCAAATAAATCTTTTGTTTAACACCATAATCTATAAATCCTGATATTTTAAATTACTTGAATACTAATAAGATATTATAATTTAGTAGAATACTTGAGCTATTTTAAATAAGTCATAAAAACCCCAATTCTTGAAATAGGTTTCATTTCTTAACATAATTATTTAAAACTCATAACATATTCCTTAATTTTTTCTATTTAAAATATAACATAAAAATCTTAAAAATCTAGTTAAATAGTCGATTGGATTATTAATTAACATAATCAGCTCAATAGTATAAAAATATACTTTAATTCCTTTATATACTTTCTTATAAAAATGAGCATTTGACTAATATATTTATTTAAGTATATGTTAATTATAGATATTATCAATTAACAGCTGCTGAAAATCTAAAACACAACATCTATCATATGAAGAGAAATAGAGGCTCGGGAGAGAGGCGTGCGACAGAGCAGAAACTCACAGCTCTGGCCGCTGGTGGGGGTCACGGCTACGCAACTGAGGGTCCTTGTGGTGGTGCGACACCAAGAGAAGGAGAGAAAGTTGGCGGCAAAGCTTACTGAGAGGAAGAGAGAAGGGTGGTGACGGCCATGGCTTATCGGGATGGAGTGGGTGCGACGGGGTTGTGTTGGTCGGCGTGTTCTGTGGCTGAGGGTGGTTCCGTCTTCCTTGAGGTGGCATCGACGTGTTCTGGGCAATGGTGTCGCTGTGGGTGATGGTTGGTGTCATGTGAGTGTGTGGGTTTGGTCTCTGTGATAGTTCACGGCAAAGGGAGGAGCTCTCGGTGGGGCTTCAGTTTCTTTGTTTTTCGGTGGCAGTGGCTAGAGGGTGAAGAGCATTAAGGGAGGCCTCTGTTTTTGGCAAAATAGTCGAGAGAAGTAACACTCAATTTCTTTAGTGCCCATCGAGAAACAATGGAGCAGATAAAAGAGGGATCTGAATGTCTCATGGGAGTGGTTGTTGAGGCTTTTCTGTGATTGAAACTATAGATAGGGAGGGAATAATAAATGGAAACTGTCGTGTCCAACTCAAAGTGCTTCATAAAGTTGCAGGAGAAATACTCGGTGATCACACCGAAAATAAAGGGATAACGAGGGGTGACGTGAAGTGTAAAGTGGTTTATTTGAATTGAAATTCGGTGTAGATAGAGCTGACTTAAGCATGTTTTGCACATGTAGAGGGAGTCTAGTAAATCACTAGAGACCCAGTTCAATGTTTACATCTAATAAAAAAATTAATACAGATTTTATTTATAAAAATAAAAATTATAATAATAATAGAATATGAAAAATACATAAAACTTATCTTATGGCCTAATCTTAGGATCGGATTGTTACGTTGAGTCAATCTTATCTCATCTAATCTCAACATCTAAACATTACTCAAATATAAATACTTTTCAATTTCAAATCTTAATTTTTTCATCTAATCATTATAACTTTCTTAAACTTTCAAACAAAATATAAAAAATATTTTAACATTTTTAAATCTCAAAATAAAAATAACATTAAAAAATTATATTATAACAATATTTTATATTTATAATATTTTTATTCAATATTTTTTCTCTCATTTTTTAAAATCCTATAAAATAGCTGAACTTAAAAAATTTCACTGCTATTATCATCTCATCTCAACATCCAAGTAAGACCTCAAGTGGTGTGTGTGTGTGTAATGTCTTATGTGCCCTTTTGTAGTAAAATGGAATCCAAGAATATTGTTGTTGGCTCGAACAAATGAGAGAAATTAGATGGGAAGAACGATGACATTTAGTATTACAAGATCCAATATATCTTGATTGAGTAGGAGATCATGAAGACTCTAATTCACTCCCTAAATGAGTCTGAGAAAGGGGACTCATTAAAAGGTCGAAAGGATTGCAAGGCCTTTGAGAATTGGCTCAAGAAGGATCGATGCGTGCACTTTACTATGTTAAGTAGCATACACAATGATCTTATTAGTAAGTTTAAGGAGTACAATATTGTCGAGAATATGTGGCAGGCACTAAAAGAGAAGCTTGGGGGAACTTCAACCATCAGGTTGCACAAGTTGACTATATAGTTTGACTCCTATAAGATGCGTTCTAAATGCACAATAAAGCAAAATCTTAGAGTGATGTCATCCTTGATCCACAAACTCAAGATAGCCTGAAACAACATGACTAATGAGCAAGCATAGGCAGTGATATGCTCTCTACCAAATTCTTAATAAACAATGAGCTAAAATTTGATGTACAATGTAAACATCAAAACCTTTTATGATGTGTCACATCACTTAAAACTTGAGGTTGAGTGCTTGGTGGCTGCTAAGCTCAAACATTCAGCCTATGCGGCTTAATCTAGCTCTCGCAAGGCATTTAGGCCCAAATACAAGAACGCTAAGATTGGAGTAGCTATTGGATATGTGTAGAAAGGGTTAGGACCTTCTAAGTGCGGCAAGAGAGACAAGTGTGGAAAAAACAAGTCCAAGCTAGACTACTTTAATTATGGAAATAAAGGCCACTTCGCTCATGACTGCACAGAGTCGAAGAATGTATCATTTGACTATCCTTTTTCTATTTATAAAACAAGTCATGTGATGGTTGCTCACTCATATCTAATTTAGGCTGTTGATTTAGGAGCGATTGAACATATAGTGTAAGATAAAGTTGGGTTTAGAGAGTATCGTTGGATTATAGTTGGAGGTCGTGATATCAGAGTAGAAATAGAGTTAGTGTGGAGGTGTTGGGAGTTGGTACTCACAAGATAGAATTGCAAGTTGGCTATCACACTTTATTGCTCCACGATATGCTATACGCAATTTGACGAAATTTACATTTTGTAGTTACTTTAGCTAGATTTGGATTTTGTATTTTGTTTGAAAAAAGTAATGTTTTCATATATTTGGATAATGTATTTTATGGTTATGTTTTTCTTTCATATGTCATAAGATATAGATTATAATGTCTACTATAGTAGTATGTTGTCTATGGTTATTATTAATATAGTTTAAAGAAGCATTTTTTTAGTGTTTTTTGGAGCTCGAGAGGGATCAAAGATGCTTGATTAGATGCAATCAAATGAGATTGGTGCATATGAGTTACTAAATCCATTAGATCGATTTCTCAACTCTGAAAACTTCCCAAAGTTTTATAAATATGAGCAAAAGGATGAAGAGGATGGTTCTAGAATACATGAAAATCTTTTGTGATTACGTCGGAAAAACTTGTTGAACTTGATCAACAAATTAACGTAAAAGCCATAAAAATCTTTTTACTTGACTGAAAGAAATGACATAAACGGAATCCCCCCTCCCAGACAATCACTATCTCATACTTAATTCGGGATATTTAACAAATATTCATTGAGTTATATATGTTAAATTCAAGTATTAATTGTGTTCTCTAGCTCGATCGTCCTGCTGATTCAAGAGGTGTGTTTATCAAGAACTCCATTCCCATCAGGGCCACTCAAAGTAGTTCTCAAAAGAACTGATAGCATCCCCTATATTTTAATTCAAAGTCTTCTTCATGCATGTTTTTTTCCCACTTCTTAAGTAGTCATCTTTATCTACTATTATTGCATGTGTGTGATCATTACAAGCTGTAAGATCAGTCTAATAAGTTTTTTTTTTTGTTCTTATTATGATTAATTAATGGGAGAAGATCTCATTTTTTTAGATGAGTTTCAGGATTTTCCGCATGCAGCACCAAAGAGCTTGAAAACTTTGCCGCTCAAAAATCATAAATGATTACAAATATGGCAATATTTGGTTTGCGGAATCTGAAACGAGCTGGAGCTGCTTGTCATACATAAGAAGTAATTTCTGGACTTCCCTTTGGAAATGCCATTTCAACCAATAAATGGTAACCGGCACTACAAGAAATGCTGACTTTCCCGGTGCCAAGAATCACCAGGAATAATCCTAAAAATTGCTAACTTTTTTCAGCAATTTTTACTATGCCGAATGTTCGTCGTAATTGTTTACCCACTTATAATTTAGACCAGCGAATTGCAAAAATCACCACAATAAGTTATCATTTGCAGCCATTTTTTTCGTAGCAAATACCAGCAAAAATAGCCGCGGCATGAAGAAAGCTAGATAGGTCGTACACTTGATCATATCTTATCCAGCAGCATATGGAGGTTAATTTCTAGTCATTTCCTTTTGAATGAATGTTTCAATGTCGATCCAAATCCTAGCTAACAGGAAGATGCAGAAACCATGTTAATTAATGTCTCAAGGCAAAAATCCATGGGATTGCACCGAGTGATCATTCAATACCTCCACTTGGATTACATTTTGGTGGACGACGGCTGGCTTAGCTTCCAATTATATATTCATCAGACCATTTCCAACTTTGGTGTGGCCTATGTACACAAATAGACATTAATGCAGGCTATAATTAAAGTTTATGTGAAATATTGCAGCTTTTATTTTTTGTGCTTGCCGATTAGCAGGAAGCAACTATACATAAGAGGGACAATCAATGAGATAGTGGAAGGAGGTGGAGAGGAACGTACAAAGAGAAAATTAGATGGTAGTTTATGAGATCGAGTTCTAACGAGCCATAGTACTTTAGTGAGCAAGTAACAATCAGCAATAGTTCAATATTGGAGAAAAGAATAAACCATTACTTAATTTTTTATGGATCTTGAGTTTTGTACATTTGTTTATATGGTGGAATCATGAGTTTTTGTTTCAAATTAATGGTCAAGATTTGTCAAATTGCAGCCTATGTAAAAAGATGCAAGTTAGAAATTGCAAGTGAACATCAATCTTAGGGCTAGGGCTATCAACCAATCTCAACTTTAACTCGATATACCTATTTTACACATTAAAATATGTAATTTTATTTCATGAAAATATTAATTTTCTAACATATTATTGTTTTGGATATTGATAATAAAATATTTATCATCAATCCAGTTCTAATTATAAATGATTTATATAATAATTCTTGCATTATATATAAAATTATATTAATTGAGTTAAAAAATAAATATATGGATCAATTCATCCCATTTATATAAAACGGATTGAATTGGATTAACGGGTAAATGGGTTGTATCCAATTAAAAGTTCATTATAAGACGAGTTAAGTTGATTATATCGTATCATCTATTATTTATATAGATAGTGTTAAGGTTTTAGTTTTTGACTTGTTTAATTAAACGGATCGGATTTGCAAATACTCATCACTTGATAAGATATAAACACGATCCACAAACATGAATTGTCACCTCTAAACCAAATTACCGACCTGTCCATATCCGGGGGTGGAAATGAGTAAATGAGATGAATATCGGCAACCCGAGCTTATTTTTAAAAAAATTACGTTATGCCCGATCCAATAGAACCCGATGACCGGATTTTAAAAAATAATAAATAAATAAATAAAATGTGGTTTTTTAGCAAAATTTGGTCTACCCAAGTACAACCTGGGTTCTAGGTTTCAAAATCTAGATTCTTCCAGGAACCGACCAGGGTTAATCCGAATGTAAATCGGACCCGGTATAGTCGAATACCCATATATGTATCCAAGGGAATATTATTGAAAGAGAGAGGAATACAATAATAAATTTTTTTTTTTATAAAAATAAACTCAATATTTGCATCTTATGCGTCAGATTTAGCTCTGAATAAAAATAAGTTTTGAAGATGACATAGGTCAGTCTCTCTATAACCTCAAAAAAAAAAAAAAAAAAAGTCAATCTAATTATAAGATTAGAGTAATGATATACTTACAATATATTTTATAATACATTCTACAACAATGTATTAAAATGAAGATATTTTGATAAAATATTGTTATTTTTATATAATATTTTATTAAAATATCATTCACTTTAATATATTATTATAAAATATGCTATAAAATATGTTGTGAGATAAATAATTTTCCATAAGAATAAGGCATTTATTTAATCAATGTGCAACACGTGCAACTCTCAATGTGCAACTCGTGCACAAACAGATGCCATGCCACCGTCCACACCCATTATTCTGTCTCAGAAATGCCCCCTCTGTAACATCATATACCGATCTTGTCCTCTGTCAGAATGAGTCATGATGTGACCCAATTTGCTACTTTTATTATTATTATTTGAAGGATTTTACTATTCACTTATGCTCCACACTTCATATTTTTTAATATTTTAATTTTTTTTGAATTTATTTTTTTAAACTATTTTAAATTTTTTATTCACTATTCATATAAAAAATATTTAATAAAAAAATTTAAAAAAAAAGATGGAGTGTGGAGTGTGGTAAATAATAAGAGGTTGTGAAGATTATTTGTTATTTGAATAATCCTACTTGTTTGACAAAATGGGTTCACATGATTTTTCATAATTGTTTTTTATATAGTGATTAAAGAAATATTTTTAAATAATATTATAAATTTTTTAAAAAAGAGAAAAAATATTTACAATCATGAATTGTGTAACTGCTGCGTAATCGTTTTGAAAAAAATGAATAAAACATGAGATGATGAGATCAACATGAAAAAAATTATTTTTTTAATAATGAATCTAATTATTTTTTTCAAAACAATTATGTGACGTTTACGCACTTTACGGCTGTATGTAGAATTACTTTTTTAAAAAAAATATGTAAGGATATAAAAAAATGAATGAAGAAAAACCAATTAGCCTTATCGAAACCCATCCTCGAACTACACTCTTGATGGATGTAGTACACTCTTATTATTTTTGAAAAAAATGATAGGATTACTACCCTTATACTATCTATTTACTATTCTTTTTATATTTATTTTTTTAATTTTTTATTTTACTTAATGATTAAGAAAGTGAATATTAGTAAAATTATATATATTTTTAATTTTTTCTTAATGATTAAGTATGTTAAAAAAATACTTAAAAAAATGATAATTTTTTTTAAATATAATATAAGTAGTAAAAGAGTAGTCAACTGGTTGTAAGGATATTATTATCCATAAACTCTATTTTTAGACAAATCGATTATTTTTTTAACCATATACAAAATTGGGATGGTTTTATTTTTTCTAACCCAAATTGAAAACTAATAATTGTGGGTGAGTATTAACTCCCAATTTATTCTCACTTTGTCTAAAAACAAGGGAAAAAAAAAATTCTATTTGTAAATATTATCTTTCTTTTACATTTCGAAAATATTATATAAAATTTTTTCACATCAACTATCTTAAAAGATGATTGTGAACCAAACACACCTACTTGTGGAAAGCAAAACTTTTATATTTTGAAAAAGAAAAATTCTTTCTCATTAGTCACTATTTATTATCCTATATTTTACGTTCTATGAAAAATACTCTATATTTTATGAAAATAAAAACTATAAGTGTTGGATATAAAGGTGAATAGTGATTGATATATAGCATTCATCATCTCAAAAACTTCCACAATCTCTAATTTTTAAGAAAAATGATTTATCATTCATATACCATACATGATTTTTTTCCCTTAATAAGTATGTGAGGTAGGGATGATGAATATAAGAATTTAATTAATTTAATAAAACAAAAATAAAACTAAGTATAATATGTGAGGTATGAGATGAAGTAACACGACTCAATTTTTAACGGTTACAACTAAAATTTTAAGGGAAATGCTATATCTCCCGCTGGAGGCTCCTGTTAGGGTTATAGTGTTTTTTTATATGTATTTTTTAAGGTTTTTTTTATATAAAATTTTTAAATATTTTAAAAAAATAAAAAAATTCATAATATTATTAAAAAATACTTACTTAATCATAAAGTAAAATAAAAAATATAAAAAATATTTTTTTATTTTACTTTATGATTAAGTAAGTATTTTTTAATTTTTTTTTTTACTTTCTAATGAAAGAAGTCTTTTTTAATAATGTTCTAAATTTATTTTATTTTTTAAAAATATTTAAAAATGTTAAAAAATCTATATAAAAAATAATTAAAAAAAAACACAAAAAAAAAAAAACATTACACCCAGCGGGGCTGCGGCACTGCCCAAATCTTAAACTGTACGTTGTACTTGTACCGTAAAATTATGGAACTTGGGGATGGAGGGCAATTTGGTCTTTTCAAGATCATGAATTGAATTTTCTGCACATTCGAAGACAGCCCTACGAGGAGAGGGTCTAGCCTGGGTAGCCCAGGCTGGGTTCGCTCATTCCATGCCTGGAGACTACATGTATTTATTTATTTATTTAACACGGAAACTAAGCTGGATTCCCTAAAACACCCTTCCTTTCCTTTAACATTTACGCAAGACTTCAAGAGCAAGGCTCTGTAATTTTATTCAATAATATGACCAGTTGAGCAACTTCATTCCAGGAATACCTATTTATTGTTTGGCCATTGTGGAAATTTCTGACTCTGGTGGCCTTTTGTTTTTGTCATCCAGAGACAATCCTCACTAAAGACCAAACTTCGAAGCCTCCGACAATTTCAACGGGTTGAGGATTGCAAACGCGAGCATCAAACCATTGATTGAAGAAATTTCAAGAAATTTTAAGAAGAAGAAAAAAAATATCACCCAGAAAGGGCTAGAAAAAAAAAAAAGAATTGTGCATTTTGAGCTTCCTGGTTGTTCTGTCTTCGGCAATCTTCAATTGTGTATCTGTAAGTCTAGCCGCCTCATCTTCTTTTATTTTCTTTGAGAGCTCGCTTTCTCGTTCTACAATTTTCTCTTCTCCAATCTTGTTTGTTAACTATCTCAGAAAGTTGCTGTTTGTGCATTTTTGCTTGCTGGGAAAAATAAAGCTAAAAAATATTGAAAAATAGAGATTCTTTTTTAAGTGTAGATTGAGTTCATTTCTTCGTTTCGTTTGCGTGTGGCCTTCCCTTATCTTCCCTAATGTTCAGAGTATGTATTGGGGAAGTTTTCTTTTACTTTCCCTTCATTTTATTGCTGACCAAACAGGCATTAAGGTTTCAATTTTTCTTCAAAGCATGGACATCATCTTTACTTCGTAATTTTTCTCTTAAAGATGATAACTTGATTGCATTTTTTTTGTTTCTTGCATGTCACGCAGCGCCTTTGAAGAGTGGCAATTATGACCGACAAAAAAAAAACCATGAAATCCTGAAATATATCGCGTTCTGGTTTGGAGGAAATAATTTATGTTGATATTTTTCAATCGAGAGGAAATTAAGGTCGAACCTTGTGGGCTTCCCAAAATCTTGAGGGTTTGGTAGTAGGTTGACCTGATGAATGTGGTGGGTAAAGTTGGGAGCCTAATTTCCCAGGGTGTTTACTCTGTTGCTACCCCTTTCCACCCCTTTGGTGGGGCTGTTGATGTCATCGTTGTTCAGCAGCAGGATGGGACATTCCGAAGCACGCCTTGGTATGTCCGTTTTGGTAAATTTCAGGGAGTTCTGAAAGGTGCTGAGAAGGTTGTTCGCATAGCGGTCAATGGCGTTGAAGCCAATTTCCACATGTATCTTGATAATTCAGGCGAGGCCTATTTTATAAAGGTCGATCCTGGTAAAGGAGGTGAGATAAACGAGGTGGCAGAGGATTCTGATAACTTGAAAGTTACAGCAGAGGATAGTAGTTTAGGTGATAACAACAAAGATAGTAATTACAACATTAATGACATTCACATACTTGAACATAGTGCCTCTGATTCAGGGGTGGTTGGATTGCAAGATGAATATGATCCCTTGCGTCCGGACCGTATTGAGATGGTAGAATCTGATGTCGATCGAAGGTTTTATGACTTCCAGGATGAGCAATCTTCTTTTGAGGGTCCGGTAGAGTTGTCAGAATATGAATCAAATCGATATGACTGTTTAGACGGCGATGCTTTTGTGGAACCCCAAAGCTTGAATGCAGAAGTGGTATTGGTAAGTGTGGATGGTCATGTATTGACTGCCCCCATCTCAACATCAGAGCAGAATACGGAGAATGTGCAATTAAGTACACCACAGTTTCATCTGGGCCCAGGTGAAGGGGCAGATTTTTGTGAAGGCAATGAGGAGTTTAGCGCAGGTGAAAATGTTTGGGCTGTTGATTATATTAGCAAGCTGAGTCCATCTACAGCTAATGGTGCATCTGTTGATGTTGGCAGTATTAGCAATAATGACAATGCTTTTGGACACCAGCTGGAAGTTTGTGAAGGAAAGGGGGGCCATGTTTGTCAATCTCAAGAAGCTATGAACATTGCAGACCAGCAAGGAAAGATTCACGTGCAAAGCGATTCAGAAGATGTGTCTTCTCCTAACAAGAGCGGAGAGGTGTTTAAGAGCTGTTTGGAGCTATCAGAATTGACCAAACAGGTTGGAAATACTGATTTAAAAGATGTGGTTTCCTCATTGGACACTCAATGTTCAGAAGAGATATCTCAACAGAGTTCTCAAGTTGTTAAGGGAGGGAAAGATCGGAGTGCTGTAGAATCGAGAAATGATGATGGGCTATCTGCCTCCTGTAGTTCAAGTTCTCCTGGTAATTTGACGTCTCCAGGTTTACGGGTTCAAGTTGACTCAATTGAGGAAAATGCATGGAATGCAGAAGCAGAAGTAGAACACATGGATGACAGCAAATCTGTTCGTTCTGTATATAATGGTTCAGAATCTAAGGATGGAAAGTTTACCACATCAGCAGCATTTGAAGGGGTAGAAGAATGCAGTAATAATGAGCCAGCGGAAACTCACACAGGAGTTTCCATTGGAGAGAATCAAACCCACTCCATCCTAAGTAAGGGTCTCTTGATGTCATTTAGGATAAATATGGGTCTCCTGTTGTACATCTCACAAAGTATTTATATTCTTTCATCCATCTTACAATTTGCAGGGTTTGAGATTTCACTATGTAGGAATGAACTTCATCCAGGTATGGGTCTGGAAGCTGCTGCTGAAGCCTTTGATGCGCATCGGATATCTGCGGAGGAGTTTACAAACTCATCAGCATCAATTATCAGTAATGAGAATCTAATAGTCAGATTTAGAGAGAGGTACTTGCTGTGGGAAAAAGCTGCTCATCTTGTTCTTGGAGTGGCTGCATTTGGTTTAGATTTACCTGTTGAGCCCAAAGATGCAATTCCTGTGGAACAGGATGGCACACCACAGCCGAGGGATGACGATTCTGGAAATACTCCTTCATCTGGGCGTAGATGGAGGCTCTGGCCTATTCCATTCAGAAGAGTAAAAACACTGGAGCATGCTAGTAGTAATTCATCCAATGATGATGTCTTTGTTGATTCTGAATCTGGCAACTCAACGGTAGTGTCAACTATGGCATCGCATAATGGCAATGGATCCCCTCACAAGCAATTGATAAGGACCAATGTTCCCACTAATGAGCAGATAGCATCTTTGAGTCTGAAAGAAGGTCAAAATATTATAACTTTCAGTTTCTCTACCAGGGTTCTGGGAACACAAAAGGTTTGTCAATCATCTAGAATTCAAAGATTCCAATATGGATATCAAAGCAGGACTTTTGTATAATTTAGTTGCTAAAACTGTATTAATTTTTAACAGGTTGATGCCCATATTTACTTGTGGAAGTGGAATGCACGAATTGTAATTTCAGATGTTGATGGGACTATTACCAAGTAAGGTTTAATCTTACTATCTGTCTGCTAAGTATGCTTGTTACTGGAACTTGCTGAAAGCCAATGAAGATGCTCCTGTATTATAATGTTCTTTTTCCTCTCTATTTTCTCTTTCAATTTTGTATTGGAAATCACCAAAGGTGATCTACCCAAATGCCTGACTTTGGCTATCATATGCATTAGTCTTTTTGGACTTTGAAGTATATGCACATATTATTAAAGTTTTCATATCACAACCAAGGCAGCTCTAGGGGAGTTCCCTGTTATGCTGAGTCATTTACATGGCTTATTGATATTAGTTGTCGTTATTTTTTGTCTTTGGACTATTAAGCTTCTACAGAAAAAAAAACAAGATCTTTTGAAGTTCTTAGGGAACTTTAACTTGTAGTGTTCTTCAAATCCTGACCTCTCTTTAACTATAAAAGGTCCAGATGAACCTCAGCATGAGTTTTGATAAAAGTATTAATGGAAAAGGTTGTTTTGGTTGCTCTTGCCTGACCACTCTGGTTAGCTCTTGCTGTCTTGCTCCAGCCTATTTCAAAATGCCAAGACAAGGTGACCTCCTATAGTGGGTGTCAATGCAATATTTTGTACACTTTTTATTAAAATCAGCAGAACCCTCCATTGTTTTTTGAAGAAAGATCTTCTATTGACACTGGAGGAAAATCATGTTCCCATCATAGTCCTAATTTGATACCCGATACTCATGCCATCTGTGAAAGAGATGGAAAAGAGAGATTGATTGATGGAGAGATGGGCTGCTGTTAAAATTTGGACAAATTTTGAAATAACAAAACAGGTTATCATCTGTGTTTAATCATCAGTTGTTGGTTATATTCAGGATTATGTTGCAAATTGATTGTGTGACTTCATGATGTTATTGTATAAAGCAAATTTGCAATTAAAGAACTTTACAAGGTAGGCTCCCTAGGTTCCATATAGGCAACTGACAATCCAAGAAAAAATTGCAATAAAAAATGAATTTCGTTATTGTAGCAATGGTGACTAAAGTTGTGATGTAACTAAATACACTTACAGACTCTTTCAGCAATTATAATCACTTTTTTTTTTTTTATTGGCATTGGGTGCCGGGAATAAAGTCTTGACTAATCCCGTGGGTGCACATGCCCTTGGCAAGGAGTTTCCACACTTGGGGTAATTCAAGGGGAAATTTCCCTAGTACAATGGGCTCTAGAAGTTGTTTACACCAAAACGTTCAAACCTTAGTCTTAGAGGGAGTATACCACCAAGACCAAGGTTCTTTCCACTTGAGCCAACCCCTAGGGCTTGGCAATCATAATCACATCTAAGTAGGACATCTTGAGGTTCTTGCTGATTGGTTGACCAGTGTTCCTGGTTTGTAATAGTCCTTCTGATTGGGAGATAATTATCAGACAAGGGTCTTGCCAATGTTTAATATAAAATTTCAATGGAAATATTCCTTTTTATTTCTCGCTCATGTCCAGATCACTCTATTATAGCTGCATGTCTTGTATTGAAGCTCAAAACATTACACCTGGTCATTGGGAGTGGCTCTGCTCCGGTTTACAACCCTTCTGTTTGCTCCCGTTGGCTTTTCGATTTGTGACACATCATGTAATATGCATCTAGGGGCAGTGGTAAGACCACACTTCTAACAACATAAAATAACATTGGATTTCTTAGCATTAGGAAAAAACTCCGACTTCCTACTGCTCTCTGCAACAACTTTAACATATCAGATGCAGCTTGTTCTGCATTCTTGAAAACAAGGACTGTGAACGGCCTTTCAAGCATCATTATGCCTCACTATTGAGTTGTTGCAGTGGGGATTGCTCCTAACATAAGGATACAGATGCAACCATAATTGGAAATATACAACCTGCTAATTTAATGCCCTGCATGACAAAGACGACAACTATGAAGGAACCCCAAATTCTTTTGTTAGCCATATTCGGCCATGATGGTGGTGGAAACTGGAAAGTGGACAATCCCTGCCAATGCAAACACAGCTTCACAATCTTACCAAAAGACCACCCATTGATTTCACTAACTGGCTATATTGAGCTTAGGAAGTTATTCTTAACTAGAACACCACAATGGGACTGTTAGAGACATTTCATCAAACAGGTTATACAAATTGCATGGCCAAACAGAATCAATAAATTTCTGAAAGCTCCATTCTATTCACCAAATTCTGATTCCATTTGCCAAAAACAGAGCTATAGAAAAGCTCTTCCATTTCACTTGTACCATAAAACAATTCAGATCAAGTGGTCCAATTTCTCCACATACAAACCCAAATTTAAAAGCTACAAAAGAGAAGGAATACAACAGTGGAGAGCAGATCCTTCTTCTCCATGGCCTTAATACCCTCCAACAGGG
This sequence comes from Pterocarya stenoptera, assembly GCA_003123785.1. NCBI lineage: Eukaryota > Viridiplantae > Streptophyta > Magnoliopsida > Fagales > Juglandaceae > Pterocarya > Pterocarya stenoptera. The sequence goes on along the minus strand of QEOT01007123.1, from coordinate 16,862 downwards.
TGTGCTAAGGCAGTTCACCTAGCAATGTGAGCCACAACGCTGTCTGGGTCTCTCGTTTAAATCATGGGCTTCTTCTTGTACCTGGCAAGTTATGGAGGTTCTAAAGCGACGTTCTTGAAGGTGGTGTTTATGAATCCGTTCATGGTCCCCATGACCTTGCTGGAGATTGTGTATTCTTCTTGATCTGCCACTTTCTTTGTCTGCATAGCCAACTGTTTTTCGTAGTAAGCCTTCTGCCTGTGCTGATTCTGGAGAGATCAAGATTTTATTTTTGAGGATAATGGATGGTGGCGAAGGTTATTAAGTACATGCTTTAACATGATCTGTGCTAAATGATGTGCTACGAATCAAAGAACAGATAGGGAGCAAGTTTTGGGGGGGGGGGGGGGGGGGGGGGGGGGGGGGGGGGGGGGGGGAGCAGGCGAGGGGCTCAAAACTGGAGAACAGCCACTCCCCTGGTGTTAGGGCATGTAAAAGTCAGGAATATAGGATCAAGTAAATGTTTGTGGAACTAATGGCTTAACAGATGAATTTAATGCAAGGAAGAAACTCTTCCTCCATGAAGAGTTTTACTTTTAGGCAACCAAGAGCATTCTTGTTACCAAATTTATTATTATGCTAGGATATTTGATGTCTTCTATTTCCATGGGTGTTCCTTATTTGATGTCTTTTATTTTTATGTGTGTTGGATTTCTTCCATTTAACTGTAGGGTTTACGTGACATGCATTACCCTGGCCCTTGTTTTTTCTACCTTTTCAGATCTGATGTTTTAGGCCAGTTCATGCCTTTAGTTGGTAGGGACTGGACCCAATCTGGGGTTGCTAGACTTTTCTCTGCAATTAAGGTATGTGTTTTCTAATTTTAATGTTCCCAAAAATCATCATTTGGCTGCTTTAGGGTCACTTAGATGACAGAAGTATCAATTTTGGACAAAATGAAATTTTATACTGTGAGACAGAATGTACTTTAAAGATATAGGTTTCTATGATTTGTTATGGGAGTTTGACCTTGGAGCAGAAGGAAATGGGCTCGTCTTCCACTGTGGTCAATACCCACTCCTAGTTTCAAATATTTTTCACTTGCCAAAATAAATAAATAAGGAAAGGGCTTGTTATCATCTTTCTACATTTTACTCTTAAAGATTGACCACTTGTTAATTTTGTAATTATTTTCAAATATATGTTTAATATTTTTTTTCATTTTAATTGCTGGAATATCCATGAAAATATTATTCATGCTCATCTGGCACCAAGCCATATAGTGGGAAAGCTGAAAGCAGGCTTGCTGATGCGTGTCTTTGTTTTTCCTTTGTCATTGTACTTTCATTGGTAGACACTAAAAAAATGGCCACCAGATCCCAGTTGTGATAGATCGATTCTGTTTTGTAGCAGTATGCTAGTAAATCAACTTTTTAAAACATTTGCTTTATTTGGAGTTTGGTATGAATGATAAATTTTATTGAGCAGTATGGTTGTAGAATTAATTACTCAAGCAAAAGTGAGCTTTTCTTGAGTTGCCCAATATGCTATTCTGGAATGATATGACCTGCTTTAATATATTGACGTCTAATATTTAGCTCCTCCTTTTACAGGAGAATGGATATCACCTGCTGTTTCTTAGTGCACGTGCAATTGTTCAGGCATATCTTACTAGGAGTTTTTTGCTCAATCTAAAACAGGTACCAAGACAAACTGGTTTTTTGTTGACTGGCTCCTTGAATGATTGAAAATTGAAATCTCACTAGATTTTCTAGCATAATGAAATCTTGAACTTTGAAAATTAAGATTTGGCAGTATGGTCAAGATCAACCATAGAGATGTATTTTAAATTTGCTAGAATATTAGCTAAATGTTTAAATTCATCTCTTCTTACCAAGCTAATTAACTTTGGGGACTTTTGGTGATTTAACATGATACCACTGTGACGAATGCCAGCAATTTGAGTTCGCATATCTCCAACTTGTGAACTTAGCTTATACAGACCTATATGATAACACCCAATTTTCCTGATTTGACAGTTAGATCTTTGATTTATCAACAATGGATATCAATTAGATCAGTTCTGTTTAGTACCACCTTAGGATGGCACAACCTTAAATTTAGGTGTGAGTTTCAAATGAAGCCTAGAAGGGGATAGGGCTAAGTGGAGCGAAAATGGTTTTCCATGAGATGGGAAATGAGAACTATTATCCCCACACGAGGTTTGTATATATGTGATTGTCTGATAATGCGCAAGGAATATCTGTCTTTCTACTAAACAAGATGCATTGAAATCATAATTCATTAGATACTTTTCATGAATGTCAACTAGTACCGTAGCTTTTTTTTTTTTATAGGTAAAAAGAAGTTTTATTGATCCACATAGATAGGCAACTAGTACCGTAGCTTATGGTGGATACCCAGGCACTTAGAGATGAGGAAGGGTGTAGTCCTGATGAAATTCTTTAGGGAGTTGAAAATCAGTGTAGATCCAAAGACTCCCAAATAAGTTATCCTTTCAAACTGTTGTTGGATCAGTGGGTAGGCAAGAGACTGACTGACGAATTGAAACATCTCAGTCTCTAGAGGAAAAGAAAGCTATCAGTTTAAGCTTTTGAAATAATTGATAATTTACTCAGTTTCATTGAAGGGTTTGGGTCCTGATCCAGCATCTGAAAAAATTCATGTGTTTCTGCTGAACATTTGGCTTTCTGGATCATATTATGGGAGATTATGGTTGATCTTTGTAGCTTCCCTATTGGTTCAATTCTCTTCTCTTTCCCTACATTATGCTTGCAGAGGTTGCAGCTACTGTGGTCATTGAATTATATACGCTGAATTGATAAATCTTCTACAATTGCAGGATGGGAATACTTTACCAAATGGGCCTGTTGTTATCTCCCCTGATGGATTATTTCCCTCATTGTTCCGAGAAGGTGATATTCTTCCCATCCTCAAGAACTACTTAATGTCACTAAAGTTGCATGAAATACTTCAGCTTGCATCAAGTGTGTAGCACAATTGCCTATGGTGCCAACTATATAATGTGATATTCTCTGATGGCTCTCTGGTAAATATGTTTAGTGGTGAGTGTGACTTTTCTGCTGTTATGAGCATGCACAAAACATTCTGTCCAACCATTCGGCCAAAAGGGGGTGGGGGGTGGATAGATGGTGAATATAGCAAATACAATGCCGAAATATGTATAACATGATTTCTCCATCGAATGAATAACTTTGAGTTCTAATATCTATGGAGCCGACTTCAAATGAATGAATTTAGTGAAAGGTGGATGTATTATAAGATGCACCTACATCAAAAGAAGTAGGGTTGCTACCAGCCTGTATACCCTATACAGGCTGGTAGCTGCCCTCTCCTGGGCGGGGGGGCCATATTGCCCCCCCCATCCCTGTCCCTGCCCCTGGCCCGCTCCACCCATCCCCGTTGACTGGGCAAACGAATTTATCACCCTTCTGTCTGCAGATCCGTAAAATACCAGCATCAAACACAAAAAGCATCATTAAACACAAGAACCAACATCAATAGTTGCATATCTGCTCTCACAGAGACGGCACGTGGATCTCTGATCATGCAGAGACCCCCCGACAGTGGGTCTCTCTGTTCATGAGAGCAATGTAAATAAGAGAGAAGGAGATCTGAGAGAAGGAGAAGGAAGCAAGAAGAGAAAAGGAAAAAAGAAGAAAGAACAGGAGAGGAAACAGAGAAAAAAAGAGAAGAGAAGGGAAGGGGAAAAGGAAGAGCTTGAGGGAGAAGATGTGAGCAGCGCAAGAGGTGTTTGGTAACTTAGGTTTCTTATGTTCTGTAATGATATACATATATCAAACGGGCGGGTGGGTATATACTGGGTTAAATAAAATCAACCCAGAACTTACCTGCTTGCCCTTTAATATTTTGTAGCAAATCCGCCCAGCCCAGCCCAGCCCACCCAGGTGAACGGGCGGTTTCCTTCCCGCTGGCTCTGCGGGTGGGCCAGGTAACATGTACCTGTTACCCCACCCTAGAAAGAAGTACTAAATTGCGCTACCATAGGCTTTACTGTTGTAAGAACACGTTTCTTGCCCAGGTAGCATAAGTCTGTATTTATGCTTGCTTTGCATGCTTTATTTACTATTTTATTTCTTCCTTTACCATTGGCAGTAATACGAAGAGCGCCTCATGAATTCAAGATTGCGTGTTTAGAGGTAAACATCAAGGGTCAACCTTGTTACTGAATGTATATTTAAACACTCTTGTATCCTTTGTTACGAGATTTTGTTGTATGTCATATTTTACAGGATATTAGAAAACTCTTTCCTTCTGAATGCAATCCATTTTATGCCGGCTTTGGAAATAGAGACACAGATGAACTCAGTTATAGGAAAATTGGGATACCCAAGGGAAAAATATTTATCATTAATCCCAAGGTATTTATCTTCAGCTTATGTTTTTCAGCATTCAGTAATATTTTGTTTACTGAGAAGCTAATATAAACTGACAGGGTGAGGTGGCCATTAGTCATCGCATTGATGTGAAGTCATACACATCTTTGCACACTCTTGTCAATGACATGTTCCCGCCAACTTCATTGGTTGAGCAGGTAAGATAACCTTACAATTAAATATTGGTTTGGGTTAAGACACTGAAATAATTCTCTGTGGTCTGCTTAGTGGGCATTGGTTCTTGGATTCTAAAGTTGAACTTTTTACTCCAACATTGCATGATTGATGAAATCACTCATTCTAGCACCCTTTTGTTAGTAAACCGTTTGAAATGCTACATCAAGACCAATATCTAATCTCATGAGGGCTCACAAATTGGTTGTGCCACTGAGTCAACGGTTGAGGGGACCCCCACCCTCTGTGGTTAGTTCCTCCACCCCCCTCCCAACCAAAAGAAGGTGAAAGGGAACCTAGAGTGATGTTGGCCCCTCCAAGGGTTGCTGTCTGGAGGAGGTTCTGTCCCCTCTACTGCAGTTAATATATATATATATATATTTATTTAAATTCTTAAAACAAATAATTTTGTTTTTTTATTGGATGTTTTTACGCGTCAAGCATCTAATAGTGTTGATGTGGCGTTTCAAACGATTTACCAATTGGAGGGTGACAGAAGTGATTGGATCAATGATGTAATGGTAGGGAGTAAAAAGTTTAATTTTAGACTTTAGAAACTTAGAAACTAATTTGTCTATTGAGCAAAACAAAAGGATTATTTTAGTTTTTGACCTTATTTTTTTTCTTTGGGTCGATGGAGGGGGAAAGGGTGTTGTCTTACGCATATCTTGTTTCATGATCTGCAATCTTCATGCAACCTTTGATTATTGATGCCCATGCAGGAAGATTATAACTCGTGGAATTATTGGAAAATGCCAGTGACAGACATTGATTTGTAGTTACCAACGTGGTCAGTAGCTTGGGATGTCCCACAAAATTTGGATACACTAAACATTCTTCTTGTTGCTAGTACCAGCTTGGCTTTATCCCAGAATTAATGCTAGCCCTCAATGTTTTGCTGGAAGTTTTATTTATTTGATGGGTCATAAGATAAATTTCTGAATAAAATTCTGTGACATTTAGCCCTCCTCTCGTATAATTTTCCTTCAAGTTTTCTTTCTTACTGATCTGTATTATTTGTGGGAAGAAAACATACGCCAAGGAAACATAAGTGGCTAATTTCTGACCTTTGTGATATCTTTCAATGGATGAACAGTTAGTTATGTTGTATAGCAGCTCTCATGCTTACCATTCGGCTGGGCGAAATAAGAATAAAAAAACTAAGATGACCTTTCTACGGTTGAGGCCGAATTTGTTGAATCTCTTTTTATTGCTGTAGCTAAAAGCTAAGATAGTTTCATTTTGTTGAAGAGAAATGTTACTTACCTTCATCGCACCACACACCACGTGATTTGTTATTTTTATCATTCTATTTAAATGCACGTATTTACACATCAACATGCTTGTGTTTAAATATAATAATAATAAAAAAAAAAAAGACAAATCATATGGTATATGGTGGAGAGGATGATAAATATATTTTCTTTGCATAATCCAATGCAAGTCAATATTGGCTTCCATTAGTCTTTAATGAATCTCGCTGACATTTGGCTAAGTTAAAACTAGTGCTCTAAGTTGTACTTTGTACATATATTATAGCATATTTATATAATAATATTGAATTACAAGTTACAAGTGATTGTTATAATTAGTAAACCATATTAGTTATACTATTTAAATTTTAACCTATGGCCATGATAAATCTAATTAAAACATATACGTATTTCATGTACAAATATTATATTATATAGTATACTTAACTAAATTTATATAATAACCCAGGGCGGAAAAAAAAGCAACAGATTTTTGGGGGAATTAACTGATCATTAATTTTTTATTTTTTTGGTGATATTTGAAAACCTTGAGCTCCCAACCAAATATGTGGGTTTGCCCCTGATAATAACCTAAAGAGAGAATCTTCTCATTGATGGGGGCTTCATTTGATGCTAGTAGTGGGGTAGTTGCAAAATCCAAGGAATGTTTTGGTCCGTCTTTCGAATGAAGAGGATTTTATTAGTGTAATGTCGTGTGGTAATGTTGAGATTGAGGGAGTGCTGTATAGGGTTTTTCAGTGGACTCCTGAGTTCAATGAGGAAGCCAATTTGCCTTTGGTTCCAGTATGGATTACCCTACTTGGGTTGTTGCCGAATTTTTTCTATGCTTCTATTTCAAAAAGTATTGGGGGTGGTTTTGGGCATTTTCTGAAACGGGATAATACTACGGCATGGGTGACTCGGCTGGAGGCGGCACGTATGTGTGTGAAAATGGATGTATCAAAGCTGTTGAGACAGTCTTTCTAGACTGGGATTCTAGGTTTGGAAAATAGTCATCTTTAGGAAGTTGTGTATGAATCATTACTGGCATATTGGTCTTGCTGTCGTAAATAGGGTCATGTTGAACAAAGATGTGGATGTAGTGGAAAATTGGAGAAGGTTGGTGCAAGGAGTTCTAAGGCTAAGGGGGGGGCGTGAGCATCCAAAAAAGTCTGGAAACCTGTGGGTGTCAAAGAACCAAAGGAGTAGCCCATTGCTGTCCCTGACATGGTTTCTGATAAGCCAACACGAAGGGAGGTGCTGTTACAGGAGATCCAGAGACGTCGGTCTAACTTTGAGAATAATTCTATGCCTATTTTGTATGTTGATCAAAAGGGGGAAGCATTGATTCATTTCTAGCTGGAAGGGAGGAAGGGGTTTGTAGAGAAATTGATATCACTCGGTGAAAATGAGGTTGTGTTGGTTAGTGATAATGCAGGTAGTAGCAGATTGGAGGAGTTGAATGTTGATAGGGGTGGTAGTTGGTATGATCAATCGGTTGCTAGGGAGGAGCTTGATTAGCTTTTTGAAATTCTGGTGTTGTTTTCACCGAGGAGCTCTTTGAGATTGATTGATGAGGCACTTTAGTGTGAACTAGTGCATAGTGAAGAATTTGATATGGATATGGCAGTGGGGGATCACTATGTGTGTTCTTTAATTGATGAGGAAAGGGAGAAAGAGGCAGAGGATTTTGCGTTGAAATACTACGAATCTGACTCGGAAATGAATGTACCTTTGAAAAAATTTAAGGAAATGAAGAACAAAAATTCTTTAGTTGTGCTTCGTAGGACAACTAGGTCCCATAAACTTTATTAATGTTGATGAATTTTCTTACTTGGAATATTAGAGGAGTTCTTTCGTCGAAAAGTAG
>QEOT01007120.1:25071-82961 GCA_003123785.1 Pterocarya stenoptera | reverse complement strand
ATGTTTTATGTAAACCGAAACTTGACAACTTGTGACAAAAGCTTGAATGTGCCATGCTTTAGTTTGTGATTCCTACACTTGATCTAACAAATATTGAGAAGGATGAGATGAAAATGAGTTGGTTTGATTCTTGGTTTGAATAGCTAACATGAATGAAGTTCACAGAATTGAGAAATTGCCTTGAAGTTGGTTAATACCTAAGGGTATGTTTGGGTAATGAAATGAGATGAGAATTCTGCGAATAATAGTGAAATGATTTGTGAATGATAGTGAAATAATTTGAGTTAATATGTTTTATTAGTTTTGGAAAAATAGAGAAAAAGTTAAATAAAAATATTATAAAGTTAAATTATTGTTTGAATATAATTTTTTAATATAGTTTTTATTTTAAAATTTGAAAAAGTTGTATTATTTTTTAAGTTTTACAAAACACTCCCAATGGATGTTGTATAATACATTTTTCTTTAAAAATATAAGGAAATGCTCTCAAAATACCCTCCTTTGGATCTTTTATTTTAAAAGCATTTTTACATCTTGCTACTAAACACCGCTAGATGTAGAGATTTCTGTTCATCAATGTAAGCATTTTTAATTAATTTCTCACCCCTCATCTCCAACGTTCTTTATTCACGTTCGGACCCTCACTCACTCATTCCCACGCTCTCTCTTTATTTAGTGCCAAAGATCGAACCAGAGTACTCGGTTTCATATTTTTTGCAGTAGACATCAGAAAATCTTAGCTTTGTTGTCAACGGTATGCACAATAAAGTTCAATATAGAATACTTGAATTTTATCCATTTCTATTGGTTTGTTCGCAATTTTTTTTCTTATTCAATTGGGTTTGACTACAAAACAAAACAAAACAAGAATATTTTTATTATATAATCTTTTTTTTAATTAATTTCTATTTTAATTTTAACTTATAAATTTAGATTAATTTAAAATAGAACATAATTATATGACATTGCATATGGAGAGATATTGCAAATATCAAAAGATATGAGGATATTATTGATAGTTAGAGAAAATATTTGAAGTGAATAAAAAAGATTAAAAAGTATAATATTTAAACGATATGAAGAAAAAATAGATAAGCTGATGTATGGTATATTGTAAAAATCAATATATAAAATAGAAAAAATAGATTTTAGTGATGTATTTTAAAGGATATGATGAAGACGCCATTGGAAGTGCTCTTAAAAGTTTAGAAAAATTATAATAATTAGAAAATGATTAAATGAAAAAGTTGAAAATCTAAAATTAAGCACTGTTTGTGTTCGAGTGATGTTTGGGAAAAAAAGTATGAAAAGTTTTTATATGAGATGAGATGGAGATCATCTCACTACCCAAACAAACCCTTAGGGTCTAAAGAAGGGAAGGTGAAGGAAATGCTTTACTTCTTGGGTTTAAAGTGAAGAACAAGTTGAATTATATAAGGAAGGCTAAGTATGAATTAGTCATTGATACATTGTTCATGAAATAGGACTTATTAAAGTACAAGAAGAATCAAAAGTTAAGCTTGGAGATAAGTAGTTATGACTGTGTTTCTTACATCATGTTTCTTCTTTAAAAAAATGCTTTCTTCCTTTAGTAAAGTAGAAAATGCATATATATGTAAACCTTTCTTGTTAGCCTCATGTTGAGCATCCTATTAATTATAAATGTATATATCAATATGATCTAAATTAGCATTTACGTTTATCATGTACATGTTTTTCTTTCAAAATTATCGATTTTCCTGATGTAAAGTTATAGCATCAATTGCATACTTTTTATCAAAGAAAATACATATTTCATTAGAGTAAGAAAGAAAATGAAAATGTCCATGAATGAAAAAAGAAAAGGAAATGAAAGTTTTATGTATGAAAATATGTAATGGCTAACGACTGAATGATGAAGATACCATTAAGAGGGACATGTTGCAATGTCAGATCAATTCCACCGCTTAGTAGTGCATCCAGCAGCGCCATCCTGATTGATGGATCCTCAACCTACGACCACATGTATAATTAGGTTTAAAAGACCACTAATCCTAATACATGAGGCGTAATAGTATATACTATACAATATAAAGTAAATGTGTCAATATGTGACACGACTTGTGAACCTAACATTAATACGACATGAAATCAACGAATTTGGATTTGATGTTAACGTGTTCGGGTCAAAACAAGTTGTCCCGTTAAGACACGATTTATAAATGGGTCAACTTGTTTAATATGAAATCAACCCATTTTGACTCATTTAGAATTTATTTTAAAATTAAAGTTTTATTATTGATTAAGTTGTAATATTGATATTTCTTGACATGCTTACGTTTTTATTATTAGGATTGTAATTTTAGACTTATGCTCATATTTGTTATTGTATAGTTTGTAACACTGGTTTTATAACTTTTATTATATGTTAAAATTTGAAAAATATTGATATATATTTTTAAGATATTGTGGCTATTAATAAATAAAGATTTTAACTTTTATGTGAAATTATGTTAATCAGGTCAAGTGCGTTATGAGTTTTAGTTCAATTCATTTACATGAAATAAATGGACTTAAATGAGTTGTGTTGTGTTATCGTATTTCTAATTAATTATTTAATAGGTCAAAAAAGGTGAAACGATCCGTTATTTAAATGGGTTAGGTTAGGGTTTGAAAGTTTGATACAATTAGCTTAACGGGTTAGAGTCGAGTTGATCTATATAGTCGAATATTCATAATTTGACATGATATGAACACAACTCAAAAACACAATTTGCCACCCCTAATATAAAGTGATAACTATATTAGTAATGTTTAATTGAAATGCTTTAGATTTGCATACTTATTAATTATTAGACTCATTTTTATATTTAATGTTTTAAGCAACTAGGTAATGACGAAGATGAAATTGCAAAGCAAGACACTACTCAAGAAGAATAGAAGGATGTTTACTGCGATGGAGTTTTAGCTTGTGATCTATTTTGTGAAATTGTTTTGATAAACATGAGACTTTGGTGATGTACTTTGATAAATGATTATGGTTTTTTTATATGTGTTACTAATGTGACGATTGTTTTTTGTATATTTTGACAAGCATTGTATTTGGAGTTTTGAAAGTTATGAAAAACGAGTCTCCTTTAGCCAATGTTAGATTTTATATTAATTGTGATAAAAGGAAAATTTTTATGAAAAGTAGCAGCTCGTTTCGGTACTAGGGAGGTGTTGTTGCTCTCTCTCTCTCTCTCTCTCTCTCTCTCTCTCTCTCTCTCTCTCTCTCTCTCTCTCTCTCTCTCTCTCTCTCTCCAACCCTTCTTACAATTTGAAATCGGGGAACAAAGGGAGAAAGCTTTCCCCGCATTTCCTTACTCATTTCCTTCAAATTATCTTTTTACTTAATCCATCACATTTGATGTTGCTCTCTCCCCACTTTGGAGACTAGATCTATCATCCCCCTTCAATATTCACCACGCACGTGACCTGCCCCATCAATGGAATCCCTTTTGTGAGCTCCAAAAAATAAAATCATTTCAAACCCCAAGAGACGGGCACGTGTCGCTCATGTGCCATGAGATGAGGTCCAAAAATAATATCGGCACTTGTCCCTCATGCGCCATGAGGTGGTGCATGAGGGTCACGCCTTGCCCCTACATAGCACCGTTCATGCCTCATTTTGATCCCATGTTCTTCTATAAAGCCTTGCCATGTTCTTTGGCTCTTTTTGAGTTTTTTTTTTTTTTTTTTGGGTCTTTTAGTTTGTTTTTTTAGTGCAATTCATCTTTCATTTTCTTTTTTTCTTTTTTGGAAGGAAAAATCCCGAACCTATTGCCTTCCACAACCCCGCCATAACCCTCCAGTTGGCTTTGATGCCCACTAATCTACCTTTCTCCGTCTTGTAACTTGCATACCATTGGGCGTGGTTGCCACTCATTCCTGCGATATCATAGCATACCATTGGACTTTATTTTATTTATTTTTCTCTCTTTTGGCAGAAGATGACATAAATTCTTTCTTCCCTTTCTCCGAAGATAGGGATGATGAGGACATGAAAAGCTCTACAAAGCGTCTTGAAGCAGTCAACCATGATGCATCTTTATTTGCTGTGGCTTTCAGCCACAATAGAAGACTTCTTGGTTGGAAGATAACGTGGGGCGAGGGTTCAACGTTCAAATATATTTTCAGATTAAGCCCTGATTGTTGGAACTTTAGCCATTCGAGAAATAGTGTATTTTCTTTCATTCTTACAACATTAAAGGTGTCAATATTGAAGCAGACCACGAAGAAAATCATCAAGCCCTTGGGACTCATCTTTATAGCAACCAGAGATAAGTCAATAGTGTAATCTATCTTGAACTACGATATGGACTGTAACATAAATTCCTTAAATAAAATTGAATTCATGATCAACTTGTAAGTCCCTTTCAATTATCACTTCGATCAACTTGATTTAAATAGTTTTAAAAAAATGTATAAGAAAAACTTTGTACCATGTCCCTTCACCTGTTAATTACAAAATTTGTACCATCTAAGGTCATTGGCATTAGCAAAATTTTCATTTCCTACAAAATGTAATTCCACAAACTCTTCATTACCTCAATTTCCACATTAAAAAGAAAAAGAAAAAAGAAAAATCAACATCGAAACGGTTTTCTCTTTGCAAACATATTTCTACTCAGCTCACCACTTAAAAAAAATCATCTAAAATATCCTCCATGATTAAAAGAATTTTCCCCATCCAAACAAGCCCCGAGTTATAATGGAGAACTCTCTCTCTCTATAATTAGGTAGATGAATGCAGATTTATTAGGTAGTTTTGTAATGTGCTAGATCAGAGTACTGTCTTGTCCTCTTCGATTACTTCTTCAAGCATCAAGGCTTCCACAAATACAGACTACAAAAATAANTGGAACTTTAGCCATTCGAGAAATAGTGTATTTTCTTTCATTCTTACAACATTGAAGGTGTCAATATTGAAGCAGACCACGAAGAAAATCATCAAGCCCTTGGGACTCATCTTTATAGCAACCAGAGATAAGTCAATAGTGTAATCTATCTTGAACTACAATATGGACTGTAACATAAATTCCTTAAATAAAATTGAATTCATGATCAACTTGTAAGTCCCTTTCAATTATCACTTCGATCAACTTGATTTAAATAGTTTTAAAAAAATGTATAAGAAAAACTTTGTACCATGTCCCTTCACCTGTTAATTACAAAATTTGTACCATCTAAGGTCATTGGCATTAGCAAAATTTTCATTTCCTACAAAATTTAATTCCACAAACTCTTCATTACCTCAATTTCCACATTAAAAAGAAAAAGAAAAAAGAAAAATCAACATCGAAACGGTTTTCTCTTTGCAAACATATTTCTACTCAGCTCACCACTTAAAAAAAATCATCTAAAATATCCTCCATGATTAAAAGAATTTTCCCCATCCAAACAAGCCCCGAGTTATAATGGAGAACTCTCTCTCTCTATAATTAGGTAGATGAATGCAGATTTATTAGGTAGTTTTGTAATGTGCTAGATCAGAGTACTGTCTTGTCCTCTTCGATTACTTCTTCAAGCATCAAGGCTTCCACAAATACAGACTACAAAAATATGGGGAGTTTGAGCGGGTCTAGGGGGATAGCAATCATCACTAGTTTCAATGGCATTTTAGTACACACAGCTGCCCTATCAGGCCTCCAGTAAGTCTTTATTTAAGTATATAGATAATGTGCTACTATTCTTGTGGAAAAGAACAAAGATGTCTAAGAAAAGGAAATAAAACTCTCACTGAATTGCAGTAGACCAAAATTAGAAAAGGGTTATAACCGTTCAAAAGATTCAATACTTCAAGTCCAAGCAGAAAATGTTGGAACTGCATCCTACTTCTTCTTCCTTGAGCCCTTCTTTTTTGCCTTCCCTTTCACGTTGCCCATTTGTTGTTTGCTATCTTCAGAGTTTGCATTCATGCCTCCTTGATGATTGAATTGTGGGGATAGCAATTTGGCAATCTCTGGGAGACCAACTCTGTCTTTCCCTTGTAACATTTTATTCAAGTTATCCTCCCAGATATTGTCCTTCTTGATACCAGGGCTCTACACGGTAAAGTAGATATGTCAAGCCACAAAAGAAGATCAATTCAATATGTAACAATTGAATATGTATTGGTTTTAGAAAAATATAAACAGGGCAAACCATCAATCAACCACATGTTCAAACAAATTGTTCATTGGATTTAAGCAATCACCAGTCAGTATTTCCCACAATGCTCTTCAGGAATCTCATAAAAAAACCCAATCTGTAGTTAAAATATTATTTTAATGTATATGTATTGCTATTTTTTATGCGAGTTGATAAGTTGGTCAATGGAAGTAGAAGGCTATAATTGAGAAATTAACAAAATTGAATCACAAACAAAAAGTGAATGAAGTGAATATCACAAAGTCAATCGTATCAAATGAACTAAAAACAGAAATTGAATTGGAATAAGATCAAATCTCTCAACTCTGTCAGCCACATCAATTTCTCCCGCTATTCATCCTGTCTAAAATCAACTCTTTTCGAGTACCATAGATATAAGTTTTGTTCAGTTTCATGACAACAAACCAAGAGAACAAATCAAAGTCCAAAATGTATATTTAAGGCCATATCTTCAACCAATACTATTCATCTACAAAAAAAATAATAAAATTAGATGTAAGGAATTAGATTATAATCATTTCTGACAGTCTGAAACAGAAATTTCATCAAACAGTTGGAAAGCAAAACAAGAAAACCTAACCAAAACACATTCCTGGGATGAGATATAGTTCCTCAGAGAGAGAGAGAGAGAGAGAGAAAGACCCTGAAAGTGTAGAGCCTGATGAACTTGGAGATTAACAAGGCGTTTTCAGAACGAGAGGAGTGAGGAATGCCCAGGAACTTGCGGAACTCCGAAGACGCAGTCTTAGGATTGATCGCTTTGGCTATCTCTTTGGGAATGGAATTATGGGCTTTGGTGCTCATGCTTCTGCTTCCTGCTCCCAAAACCTTAACTGCCATACCCGCCATTCCCATCCCCATGGTTTTCTAGTTTTCAGGCTTTCTTTTCCTTTCTGCTCATGAGTTTCCCCGTAAATTTCAACCCCCGAGTCCCCTCCCCTCTCCGTTTTTATTTCACTTTGTCTTGAAGTACAAAAAGGAAATAAATAAAATTAAATACAAAGAAAATGATTTCTCCTCATTTATTTTTACAAATCATCTCATCTTATATAATTATTATAATTTTTTTAAAATTTCTACACAAAATATAATAAATAATTTAATTTTTTTAAATTTTGAAACAAAATAATATTTAAAAATAATATTCTAACAATATTTTATTTAACTTTTACCTTCCATCTTTTCTGATCTCATCTATATAAACAAACGAGACCTTAAACAGCTTCATACATTTTTTAGAAAATTAGGAAAAGTTTGAAATCTATAAAGTCAGTGGAATTTAGGCACCTTAATAGTCTATCTATCGTTACTCTAATTAAAAAATTTAATTGTCTCATAACCCCTAAAGATTACTATTCATTCTGAGTAGTCCAATATGAAACCGTAAATATAATTTAAATTTTATTTAATTATAAAAATCACTATATTTTATCAAATTCCTCTCCATATAATAATCTCTATAATTTTTTATTATCTGCATAATTTCTAAAAGTGATCAAGTTTTTTTTCTCATTAGGCCACATCAGCCTTTATTATATCAATGAAGTTTATCATTTATTCATTCAAATAATATTATAGTCTTCCAATCATTCTATTATTGTTCAATTCTTGTTTTAAATCAATTTTTTATTCTGGCTCTAATCTTGTGACAAGGCTGGACTACCTCCTTGTCTTCCATATGTGATTTCTGGTTTTGGTCCAACTGCTGGTGTAGCTCTTGCTAGTCATATGAATGTGGATAAAAGGTGTTTTGATATCTTTTATATTGCATTCTTAGTCGCTGTAATATGCCTCTCAACATAGTAAATTTATAATAGTAAGGATGTTTAGCACGCAGCTGTGGCATTTCTTTGGTGAAATAATTATGGAGCATTAAACCCAACTTCCAAGAAGCAATACAATTTATTTGGTGGAAATTCTTTGCTCGTGTAATGGAGTTTGAAATGTATTGACCCTGTCATCTTTCCTATTTCAAGTCTATGATGGTAGAATTGAAGAGTGCATAAACTTGCTTCGACTTCTTGGCTGCATGAGTCGACAATGAACTATTTGGTTGTAGGTCTCTCTTCTCGCACTTGAAGTTACTATTTGGTGTGACATTAAATCACTGATGGAAGATCATGCTATTGTGTTTTGTAATGTAATGTATAAATATCAAACAAGATAATATGTAGTGAATTGCATTGTATGTTTTGTAATGTTTATGACTTGACACGACATGAACACAATCCGAAAACACAATTTGTCGCCCCTACTTTTAGGTAAATTTTGAGGTTTTTGCATTGCAAAATTGAAATGGACATTTTTAATTTTACTCCTTTTTGTTGATAGAAAAAAAATATATAATATAAACCTTAATCAACAGAGCTATATATGTATTTCATGAGTTCGATCTAGCTAAGGCCAAAGATCCACAAGTGCATGGGATGATAATTCGAAGCTCCATAAAATTCGAATGAATCCTTTAAAAACATAAATTAATTTTGCAGGAACGTCAATCCACATTGCACAAGCTATCAGCTTCTAAACGGAAAATTCAAGTTCTAGTCCCATGTAAAGATTGCTCCAATGCAGTACATGATGGAAAGCTGATATAAGGGGGCGGGTTACACAACCAATTTTACCAACGACCAGAATGTTAGTAGACAAGAACAGAGCTTCTTGGGGGTAAATTTAATAATGAGCATCCTCTGATTACACTAAACAACCCAAGAGACAGCTGAATCCTTTAGTTTCTCCTTTTCTCACGGCTAAGATTGTTAGCATGCAATCTGATAAAACTTATCCAGCCTGCTCATTCTAGTATATCGAATTTTGAAATCAGATTCTGATGACGGATTGGACTGATGGTGATGACGGAGATTATGGTGATGTCAATATTTACTCCTACGATGCTTCTCATCAGAGTCTTTAAATCTATGTGGATGAGTACTCTTGTCCCTTCTATGATGCCTCTCAGGGTTGGAATCTTCATACGAACAGGCATGTTTGTGTCTACTCTTGTCACTTCTACAATGCAGCTCGGCATCGGGATCTTCAAATGAATAAGAACCTTTGTGTCTGCTTTCATTTCTTCTATGATGCCTCTGGTTACGAGTCTTGGATGAATAAGAGCCCTTGTTTCTTCTATGACGCTTCTCAAGGTCAGCATCTTCAGATGAATATGAACCCTTGTGTCTACTACTGTCAATCCTGCGATGCCTCCCAGGGTCCGAATCTTCAAATGAATGGGAATTCTTGTGTCTGATCTTGTCACTTCTATGATGCTTATCAAGGTCAGAATCTTCAGATGAATAGGAATTCTTGCGTCTTCTTTTGTCATTTCTATGATGCCTATCAAGGTCAGAATCTTCAGATGAAAAGGGACGCTTTTGCCTGCTTGCGTCACTTCTATGATGCCTATCAAGTTCAGAATCTCCAGATGAGTAAGAATGCTTGTCTCTGCCCTTTTTAATTCTAAGATTTTTGTCAGCATCAGAATCCTCAGATGAATAAGAATGCTTGTGTCTGCTCTTTTTATGTCTATCAAACTCTATACCGTCTGAACTTGATTCAGAATCATCATGCTGCCTTTCCTTCATCTTACGCTTTTTCTTCTTTGACCTCTGTAACCCATCCGCAGAAGATATCTCGTCTTCATTTGGATCCTTCAATTCTCTATTAGGCGATGACTGCTGCCTTTTTTGCTTCCTTTTCTTTCTGGACTTCTTCTTGGGTTTGGTAGAGAAGTTGGTCAGCAGCACGGGTATATTATCCCCACTCAGGAACCCTACCAGATGGAGGGATGACAGTTATCACATGAGCATCCTCGTTTATACGACATAAAAATTGTCATAGAAGTTCCTGGAATAGAAAAAGTAGATACCTCCATACTCATCAAATATGTCCTCAGCAACTATTTGCTGGTTAGGGTCATCCGGTTTAAACCCTCCACGTGGAGGACTAACTCCCGGTTTCTGCTTGAGCTCCCACTTTAGAGGCTGTAAAATAGGCCAAAGAACACAGGATAATTGATATTAGTCCAGAGTCCTGACTGTGGGACCTTATAGCAATACAATGATATAAGGATGCTGGATTCCAGGTAGCCCTTCCCGAAACCAAATTTAGAAGTAAATATTACTCAAAATGACCTGTTTTTCTTTTATGAACAAAATGACCTTATTTTAACACAAAAATATACATGTGCATGTGGAGACAAAATATGCTTTTGCAAACAATAAAATTATATGTGCAAAATGAGGACATATNATAAACAATTCAACTTTTTTAAATTTCAAAATAACTTTAATATTAAAAAATAATATTCTAACAATATTTTATCATCTCAACTCAACTCAACTCAACTCATTTCAACGTCCAAACCCACCCTTATTCTCATTTCTATCCTACATCATATTTGGTATCAGAGAGCCAGTGCTATTGTTTTCTCAAACACAGCAGACCCTCACTTCTGCTTCGACCCCCCCCAAGTTTGTTCAGCAGTTTCGGCAACTCAGAGCCTTCTCTCTTCTCTGTGCTCGAGCTGCAACCAGTAACGACAACAGACCCACACTACCACCGTGACCAGCTCATCGACGTCCGACCACAAGCCCACGCCGATAAGCCTCCACGAGTTTCTCCCCCTCCTTTCGACCTCCTTCCCGTCGTTACCCAGATATATATTTTGCCCCAGTGATTTTCGGTCCTTGCTGAATCGGTAGTGACCCTCAACCACAGCTCAGCTTCACCTTCGAGACAGACCTCGCCGAAACTACCAAACCAGAGACAGACGGTGCCGGAAACACGAAATCTCAGCTTCGATTCGTCTCCCTCTAGCAGACGTCTCTCTCTCTCTCGTGCGGTCTCTCCTCTCGTGCGACACCCAGTGCAGAAACACCCAGAGGCAACAGGTGCAAAAAAAAAAAAAGAAAGAGATAGCAGCAGAAGGGAAACGCAGATCTTGCGGAAAGAAAGCATTGAAGCTCACGGACTACTGTCGAATCTCAGCGCACAAAAGGGAGTCATCGTATCCTCTCTCTCTCTTTGGCTTTATACTAACTGTTCATTTTAACAGTGTATCAGTTGGTTCTATGTGCTGCTGTTAGGCTATTACCATAGTGAAGCTAACCAAACCCGCGTTTGCTACGGCCAGATTTATTCAATACTTAGATTTTGGTTTTTCCTTTCTATTTCTTCTGTTCCTATTAGCACTTTCATAACCCAAACACTTACTTTTCATCTTTGCATTAATTGTCCTTCCAAAAAAAAAAAAAAAACAAAACAAATATCAGCATTGCTATGTGGCTAGATTTGTTCGATTAAGCATTTGACCATTGCTTTATTATTTTAAATATCAGTATTATTTGTTTGCCATATTTTGGATNTGTCGCTACTCTTGACCACGCGTACTCTTTAGTTCGAGACTATGAGTCGGTTATGAGGGCTCCGTATGGAAGGCGTGGTGACAACCGCCCTCCCATCACCCCAGCGTCCACTCTTTCCCCTAAGTCTCTCCTAGGGCCTCCACCATCTAATGTTTCCCCGGTATGGGAAAATAAGGGTAAAGGTCCTGAAATTCCCAGGACTTCCTCTCGCTTGCAGTGAATCGTTAGAAGACCAAGTCTATGAGCCTAAACTTGAGGAGTTTGATGACTTAGGTGATGATGAGGATACCTTTTTAGGTTGTATCCAGGCCCCTCCTGTGGATCTAGGGTCTGTGCCCCTTGCTCCCGACACACCCCGATTAAGCGTTGTACGTTGTACCCTTACCCAACCCAAAGGTACTGATGATTGGCGTCGTCATGCAATTTTTCATACTTATATCAAAATTAATAATAAGGGTTGTAAAATCATTGTGGATAGTGGGAGTTGCATTAATGCGGTTTCTGTGACTACTGTGTCCCGTCTTGGGTTGCAACTAGTGCCTCACCCCCAGCCGTATAGTGTCTCTTGGGTTGATACTTCTTCCATAGCTGTGAAAGAGCGTTGTCTAGTGCCTATCCAGTTCCTAGAATATAAAGATCGTATATGGTGCGATGTCATTCCTATGGATGTCGGTCATGTCATTCTCGGTAGGCCTTGGTTATTTGACTTAGATGTGACCATCTATGGTCGATCCAATTCATGTTCCTTTGTGTTTAATGGAAAGAAGATTCATCTTAACCCTTTACCCCCAAAACCTGTTGGCTCACAGCAAGCAAAGAGAATTGTGGAACGAAAAGGGCTAAATATCATTAACTCTACGGAGTTTGAGCGTGCACTTGTGGGTGATTCTATTGTGTTTGCTGTGGTTGTTATGGAGGTTCCTTTGGAGTCTCCAATAGTGGCCCCTGATGAGGCCCAGTCTTTTTTTCAAGAGTTTCAGGATGTCTTCCCTGAGGACCTTCCTGACCACTTACCCCCTTTACGAGATATTCAACATGCCATAGATCTTGTCCCAGGAGCGTCTCTTCCAAACTTGCCTCATTATAGGATGAATCCCACTGAGCATGCTGAGCTCCAGAGGCAAGTGGGTGAACTCCTTCACAAAGGCTTTATTCGTGAGAGTTTAAGTCCTTGCGCAGTTCCTGCCCTATTGACTCCTAAGAAAGATGGTTCTTGGAGGATGTGCATTGATAGTCGTGCCATTAATAGGATCACAGTGAAATATCGATTTCCCATCCCTAGGCTTGATGATATGTTGGATATGATGGTTGGTGCCACTATATTTTCTAAGATTGATTTAAAGAGTGGGTATCACCAAATTAGGATTCGCCAGGGTGATGAGTGGAAAACAGCCTTCAAGACGAAGGATGGCCTTTATGAGTGGTTAGTCATGCCTTTTGGACTAACCAATGCCCCGAGTACTTTTATGAGGGTGATGACACAAGCTCTTCGGCCTTTCATGGGTAAGTTCCTCTTCGTCTATTTTGATGACATTCTCATTTACAGTAAGACTAAGGGACAACATCTAGACCATCTCACACAAGTTTATTCTACCCTTCGTGATACAAATCTGTATGCTAATGTGAAGAAATGCTCTTTCTTCACTGATCGAGTTGTCTTCTTAGGATTTATTGTGTCTTCTACAGGAGTATCTGCTGACCCCACAAAGATTCAGGCCATTGTTGGTTGGCCTGAGCCCAAGACTATACATGACGTTAGGAGCTTTCATGGTCTGGCTACCTTTTATCGTCGTTTCATTAAGGGGTTTAGCACAATCATGGCTCCTATCACGGAGTGCATGAAGAGAGGAGAATTTCAGTGGACATTGGAGGCTGCTAAGGCTTTTAAGTTGGTTAAGAAGCGAATGACGGAAGCTCCTGTCATGCGACTTCCTGACTTTTCCAAAGTTTTTGAGGTCGAGTGTGATGCTTCAGGGGTAGGAATAGGCGGGGTTCTTAGCCAAGAACGCCACCCTATTGCTTATTTTAGTGAGAAGCTAAATGATGCCAAACAACGGTACTCTACTTATGATAAGGAATTGTACGCGGTTGTGCAAGCTTTGCGCTATTGGCGCCATTATTTGTTGCCCCAGGAGTTTGTTCTTTATTCAGACCATGAGGCCCTCCGCTACCTTAACTCCCAGAAAAGATTGAATTCTAGGCATGGCCGTTGGGTTGAATATTTGCAGGCTTATTCTTTTGCTTTGAAGCATAGGAAGGGTGTTGAAAACCAAGCAGCTGATGCCTTGAGCCGCCGCATCTCCCTTTTGTCTATCATGAGTGTCAAGGTCATAGGTTTTGAAAGACTTAAGGAAGAGTATGAGTCTTGTCCTGATTTTAAGGACATTTTTCTCGCTTTGCAAAGTGGGCAGTCGGATACCACTGATGGTTTCCGTCTGGAGGCTGGTTATCTGTTTAAAACAAATAAGTTGTGCATCCCTCGGACTTCAGTTAGGGACTTTATAGTTTGGGAAATTCATGCCGGAGGCTTGGCCGGACATTTTGGTCGTGATAAGACCATAGAAGAGATTGAACGTCAATTCTATTGGTCTAGCTTGAAGAAAGATGTGGCTAAGATAGTTAGCACCTGTAACACTTGTCAACTGGCCAAACAAAAGCGACAAAATACTGGTCTCTACACACCCCTTCCTGTCCCTAGTTGTCCTTGGCAAGATGTCAGTATGGATTTTGTGTTGGGACTTCCACGCACTCCAAAGAAGTATGATTCTATTTTTGTTGTAGTGGACCGTTTCTCGAAAATGGCTCACTTTATCCCTTGTAGCAAAACTTCAGATGCATCTAAGGTTGCTAGGTTGTACTTTAATGAAATTGTCAAGTTATATGGTCTTCCTAAGACTATTGTGTCAGATAGGGATGTTCGTTTCACTAGTCATTTTTGGAGAACCCTATGGCATATGGTTGGCACTAAATTGAAATTCTCCACTGCTTACCATCCTCAGACAGATGGTCAAACTGAAGTTGTTAACCGCAGTCTTGGCAACTTATTAAGATGTTTGGTCCAGGAAAATCTTAGGAATTGGGATTTGATCCTCCCTACAGCTCAGATTGCATATAACAGTTCTGTGAATCGGTCTATAGGTATGAGTCCCTTTGAAGTTGTTCATGGCTACAAGCCTAGGAAGCCTTTAGACCTTATTCCCATGTCTCCACATGCTCATGTGTCTGTGTCAGCTGAGGCATTTGTTCAACATCTACATGACTTGCATATTGAAATCAATAAACAACTTGAGGCTAGTAATGCATCATATAAACTTCGAGCTGATTTGCATAAACGACATGTTGAATTTAAGGTTGGGGATTATGTTATGATCCGAATTAGACCGGAACGGCGTCCATTTGGATCCGCTTCCAAATTGCAGGCACGTAGTGCTGGTCCTTTTAAAATTTTAAAGCATGTTGGTCCAAATGCATATGTCATTGATCTTCCATCACATTTTGGTTACCACTCTACTTTCAATGTTGAGGACTTAGTTGCTTACAAAGGCCATTTCAACCCCTCTAGTGATCCTTTTCTACCTCCATCTGTGGACCCTAACCCTGAACCTTTTGTCACTCCTAATCCATCTAACACAGCACACAAAGATAAAATTGATGCTATTTTAGATGAACAGATGGTGTTGACCAACGATGGAGCGGTTCAGCGTTTCCTTGTTCGTTGGGTAGATCGACCAGATTCTGACTGTACATGGATTCCCAGAGAAACACTCCAGCAGCTTGATCCAGATTTATTAGAGCTTTATCGGAGCCAGCAGGATCTTCTTTTGCCCGGGTCACCAGCCACCCGTTCCGGAGGAGTTGGTGGGGACACCAGACTCAGGCCCCCACTCACACATGTTTATGGCCGTCGGAAGAAACATGCTCAACCACTTAGCTTATGGTTGGGTGATTGATTGCAACCCTAGTGTGACTTGTCAACTCGACAGCGTCGAGTTTCTTTTCCACCCCGGGAGAGTTGATGAGGACATCTCCTTTTATTCATGTTTTATTTATTTTAGTTAGGGTTTGTATTACCCTACTATTTTAGGACATTTTCTATTATTAATGTTTTACTTATTTTATTTAAGTTTTGTTTTAAACTTACTATTTAAGGACTTGTAATGAAGGGAACAGTAGGTTTTGGAATTAAGAATTTAAATGCTTCTTACAGCCGCCCACCCCTCTCTTTCTTTCTTCTTCTTCCTTTCTTCTCTTCTGACTTCCTTCTCTTTTCTGTTTGCTATATTTCTGCTTCTACTTCTTATTCTCATTTCTATCCTACATCAATATGCCTTATAAACTGAAAGAAAAAGCTATCCATTCAAAGGTGGGATTGGCACCCATACCAAAAGAATATAAGGAGAGTTACCAAAACGATTTCATCATGTGCTACAGAGAGGCCAATGGATGCACCAGTAAATAAAATTGACTTAATTCAGGTTCAAGCGGTGAAAAGGGATAGAATGAGGTAAAAAATTATCTCGCATAATGCCAAAACCACCAATAGAATCTTACACATTCACCAATTAAACAGTGACAGGAAATAGGCGTTTGTGAGCAACAAGGAAAAATTGGCTTTTAACCAAGGTCCTGGGTAACTAATGGAATCTGTGCAGACGAGGATAGGATAAGACTGACCTCACTAGGATCTGTGTGGGCAAGGATTGCATTTAAGGGATCATCTCTTTTCAATCGACTTTCTTCATTAGGCATTATAGCATCCTTCAATGGGCATTCACGATCACCACTTTGGTGACCATAATTTCCACATCTTAGACATTTCACATTGCGAACTTCCACTCCAAATGGTTTCGCTCTTCCCTGAACACCGGTCTCCAGCCTGGAAAAATTAATCATTGAAATTTACAACTAAAGCAGCATTCACTAATCCCTACCACACACGCTATACTCAAAACAACTGTGTAACTGATTTCAATTACGAAGTAGAGCATCTGCTAAGTAGAGGGAAACACCAGGTAGAGAGTTCATCAAGCTAAGTGCTCCTTTCAACCATTTAAAAATAATCAATTTCATGTAGAGAGGGACCTCAAAATCTGAACTATCATTACAAATTCATACGGATACAATCAATCTGCAAGAAAAGTTCGTTAGATTGAGTCATCTTGCATCAAGATATTAATATTTCATTCATCTAAGGTAATATGACGTATCACCTATTAAAACTCACATTTGGTCAACTGTTGAATTAGATGAAATCAACTTGAATGGGCATCATTGAATATGACAATAAAATATTGATTAAGGACCCCATCATATACAACAAGTACTAATACCAGAAGAATTCCTATATAGATTATGGAAGTTTTTACGATAGGAAACGTTCTCCTAATGAGCTTAGAAGTTTCTTCTTCCATACTCTATTTCTTTGGGCTTCTGCCAGTGTTTTTAATGGAGCCAGCTTACATGCTCTTCTTGTATCACTTTCTAGCTCCTAAGTTGTAATTGGGTGTTCGCCGTTGTATAATTCCTCTATACTTGGGCTATGCCTATTTACTAGTTTTAATAAAATTTTATATCACTTGTCAAAAAAAAGTTTTGACTACTTATCTCCAGACCATACTCAATCAAACAGATAAGGAGATTTTCCTTGTGATTCCAAGAGGCTGGTGAGGTTTCCTACGACATGAAAGAATAAATCATGCCCAAAAAGTTCGCAGTAAAGGACACCCCTTTACAACATAAATCGCTGCCAGCTCCTCAATCCCTCCAACCTACCCCAAACGCACAAGATTGCTATTGTCCAAATTCAATCTCAAAACCCAATGCCACTTCACAATACAAAATATGTATCTGATATTAGTATCGTAAAAGGAAATCTTTCATCAGCAAACAACAAAAGAGAGACTGTCACAACTCCCCTGGATCCATTCCCAACTTGTAAACTAGAAAAAAACCTCTCTCTACAGCTGTAGACAGCGGTTTCCTTCACACAACCCTTTGGACCCATTGAAGAAGCCAAGAGGAGTACCATAAGTCAAACTACAAATCTAATTAAGTAAATGGAAAGAAAAATCCATTTCTTCCTGTTCCACCCAAAACTGATTATCCAGCATATAGATTAAATGGCAACAGGTAACATGATTGTAAAGACTTAACAACTCCTAGTTTGGAGATTAATCTAGGCATTCGACTTCTTAAACGACCATACATGCTATGAGCACTAAATAGAAGTATTCTGAGAGAGCGGTAACAATTTCCCAAGATCCCTTTTCAGCCTGACAGTCAGGCCTTCACCAAGAGCTTACAAACGCTTCCAACCAAAATCATCAGCCAAAAGTCCCAGTATTTTGAGCTAACATTCCAAACCAACACTGATCAACTCACAAGGCCTACCAATATTCTTAATTCTCCACACTATTGGTAGTTAAATCGTTGCATCCAGGCATATGCATGAGACTAATCACTACCCACATGCAATATTTGTAGTCAATTCATGTATATCAAAACAATTACACCCCTGTAAGAAGCAATAACGCACACCACTGTATAATAAAATAGAAAATCACCTGTTTTGGTTAAATAAAATGGAATAATATAATTTTCTAACCTTTATTGAAAGTGAACAAGCTCAGTAGCAAAGGGTCTAAATTCTATTAATTAAGAAACTCAAATATCAAGTGTAATTTTCTAAACAGCTTTATAAATAATGAAATAGGATCTAACAACTTCTCAGTTCCACAATAGGAAACTGCCTAGAACCTTGAATTTCAGGTATAGGAATAACATTGTCAAGATGTATGTTATGGTCCTAGGAACTACTCTTTTGGCTGCATTGGCTTATTGAATCTCTTAATACAGGGATTTAGGACAAGTTCCAAAATCTAACCACAACTTATCTTTTACCTTTCGTGCGTTTAACAGTCATTAATGCAATTACTTGTACTTTTTAAAAGAAGAAGAGCATTTTTTTTCCCAAACAAAAGCAATGATGCTGTCTATATATGCTGCATAACACTGAACCAATAGTAGCCACAAAGTTGATATAGTTCTGCACACAATAAGCTGTAACAAAAAACATTAAGGACACAACTTGAAATCTCAATCTGTAAAATCTGCAACATTTTCAGTAGCTTTTCTGGAAAGTAGCTTTCAAAAAACTTACTGTTTTATTCAAGTTAATTTAAATAACACAATGTCGAGATTCATACATGTATAACGTCAAGCAACTACCAAGTAAACTTTGCAACATTAAACAAATAATACTTAAATGGGCGAGGGCACATTCATACATACCGTGGAGCATTTTTTAAGACTTCAAATTCTTCTTCGGTGGGTAATGTTCGCCCAAAAACATCTTTTGGTCTTGGTTTCTTCTTTTCTTCACCTCTAACGGGAACAGATTCTGGTGGCCTACATGAGAAACACCATAACTATAATCTTTATCTTCCAAAACATGGTGAATATAGTACGGCAAATAAAGAAACTACTATGAGGACCATTTTTCTTCATTTTTTTCTTCCTTTCTGGGACAACTTAGTCCCAAATTAAAATTTTGCACAAAAACAAAACAGAGATGCAAATGGTACATAGCAGTGGACTCCCCGTCAGCGAGTGGGTCATTCAGTTCCTGTTTTTTACTCTCGTCAGCAATCTCTGCAGCTTTGGCACTTTCGGCATTGTAACCAGGTGGACGAACATACATGAAGCTAACAGCTTTCATCATCTCCACCTATTATTTTACAGCATACAGTCATACAAAATTGCAAACGAACAAAAAGAAAATATGGTAATCCACACATCATATAATGAAAACGGTATCGTGAGATATTGCACTGGATTGGCTTTGGGAGAGTTTCCAGTCAATGGAAGCACGATTGTTGCATATAAAGGTGAATTCAATATATCAGATCAATAGATGGATCGATAAACCCAATTCGCTGGGAAAGAGAAAAATATTACGAAGGAAGGAAAGAAGAAATGAAAGACCTTTTCCTTCTCCTTCTTGGAGATGAGAGCGGTCTGCCGAAAGAACTCCTGCTCCTGAGAGTACTGCAAGCAGAAAGAGAGAGATCGATACAAAGAAAAGTAATGAATCCGAATGTGAAGATAAGGGAGGAAAAGTTAGAAGAAGAGAAGAGAGATATTGAAAAGAATAGAATTATGCCTCGCGAGCAACTTCCTCTGCTCGACGCTCGCGTTGGGCGTGGGTCTGCTCGGCGATCCACTTGCGGCGTTGGTTGGGATAGGAGAGGGGATGCCATGGCTTTTGGTTGAGATACGAATGGCTCCACGCGGTGCCGGCCTTCGTCTTGTAATCCACTTCTCCATCAGGGCCCTTGTCAGAGAACCTCTTGCTCAGCCTTAGTCCCTCTCCCTCTTCTCCTTCCATTCTCTACTCCTACTCCGATTATCTTTCTCCCCTCCTCTGATTTTCCACTCTACTTTCTACCGTGGATGGTAAACTCGGCCGTGCCGTCAGCCGTGTCTCTTTTGGTTTATTTGGGCCAAACTGCTAGGTTCAGGCCTTGATCTCTCGCCGCAGCTACCTTCGGCCCAGCCCAACCAACTTCAACGTTTGAATTTCTTTCCCCCCTAAATTCAATTTGTAAAATGTTACATATTGTAATACCCTAAAATTTATCATTTAAAAAATTAAGAGAGCTCGCTCCTGATTTAAATGCAACTCATTTAGTTCTGATTCCGAAAAAGAGGACACCTGAAAACTTGAAAATTTCAGACTTATTAGATTGTGTAATGTGGTTTACAAAATAATTGTTAAGATGATCGCTAATAAGCTGAAAATTATTTTACCCCAATTTATTTCTCATACGAAATGCGATTTTGTCAAGGGGAGGCTTATTACGGATAATGTCATTCTTACTTATGAAGTTGTCCCCTCAATTTGAAAGAGAATGAGGGGGTAAAAAGGGTGTCATGTCTGTTAAGCTTGATGTGGATAAAATTTATAATAGGGTGGAATGGAATTTTCTTAAACAAGTGATGGTTCGTTTGGGTTTTGATTCGATATCATCGGTTTTATCATGTGTATCTTTGGTGTCTTATAAGACACTCCTTAATGGTGTGCCTATGTCGTACATTTTCCCTTTCTGAGGTATCCGACAAGGTGATTTGTTATCTTGTATTTGTTTATTTTATGTGCTGAAGGGCTATTCTCTCTCATTCAAGAAGCTGAAAACAAATTATTGATGAGGGGTGTAAGGGTATGTAATGGTATTCCAATGATTACTCACTTATTCGTTGCTAATGGCAATTTGTTATTTTGTAGAGCTAACATGGCAGAAAACTCTACACTTTAGCACTTAATACATATTTATGCAAATGCATCTAGACAGTAGATAAATTTGAAGAAAAAAAGGTTATTAATTAGTAGAAATGTTGGGGAGGAAGAGGTTAATTCCATTAAGGCACTTTGGAATGTGCAGTCAATTCAATACCATACTTGGTATATGGGTTTACCATCCTTTGTTGGGGGTGCTCGTTCTACTACTTTTCAGGATTTAAAATCAAAAGTTTAGAACAAATTACAAGGGTGGAAAGAGAATTTTTTATCACAAGCTGGTCGAGAATTTCTCATTGAGGCAGTGGCTCAGGCATTACCTACTTACCTTATGAGTTGTTTTCAATTACCAAGGTCTTTGTGCAAGGAATTGGAAAGCTGGTAATCGTTTTGACACTTTTATTAGGGAATTTGATATGTTTTTAGTCCCTCTTTTCCTCACTATCTGTTGGGGCATATGTAAATATAGAAATCTTTGTTCGTTTGAAAATACTTAAAAGTACAATTCTAGAAGTTGTTGGCCATTCTCTTGAGTATGTAATAAGTTTTGATGCTATTCAAGCATCCAAACAGATTGTGATAAAGGAAAAGGTATTTCTTTAGCAACTCCCCCTTCTCATGCTAAGGTTAAGCCAAATTTTGATGGGACATTGTTTAAAAAAAAAGCTACTGCAGGTATTGGTGTTATTCTTAGATATGGTGTTGGACGGGTTTTGTTTGCTTTAAGTAGAAAGGAAGTGGGTGTCTTTGAGGTGGATGAGATTGAATCTTTGACAGCTTTAAGAAGTTTACAGATAATTTTAGCCATTATTTTTTGCAATTTAATATTAGAAGGTGATTCATGGTGGAAGGGGATAGCCCATTACGGCCCATTGGGTTAGGCCTAAGCAAGGCCTAGAGCCCTTTTCAGTTCGGACCGCTCCTTTCCTATGGGCCAAAAGCCATAAATGGAACCCAGCCACAAGCTATATTAAAAGGAAGGGGATACATCATGCGGGAAACCGATTGGAGGGGACAGATGAGACACACCGACCCTAACGTCCTCCTATGAAACCTAACATTAAAAGATCTATGCCGGTAAGTGAACAGAGAGCACAAACAATAAGTGAACAGAGAGCACAGGCAACCCTCCATTCTCTAACGATGGCATAGAGAAGTGACCACTCTGATCACTTGTCGTCAAGACACCACCCGAGGAGCCACACTGCATTAGAGGCCATGACCTAGGCAGCTATGGGCGTGACATAGACCCCTAACACAAGGTACGGAATGTTCCCTTGAAACCTCATATAAAAGCCATGCTTCATATTCGAAGAACTCTCTAATTCTCTTGTCATTGTCCCAGAAGAAGAATAACTGATTTTAGCATCGGAGACTCCTCGGACCACTACCACTCCCACCTTTGTCTCTGTATTTGTAGGTATTACTGGATCTTAGCCTAGGTGTATGAAACACGGCATTAATAGTAGCGCCGTTTGCGGGATCTCTATAGACATAACGTGTCCTTTGTATGCCAGCTACTACACATTCCCAGGCAACCTACAAATAAGAAGCAATGTCAACAAACATGAAAAGACATTTCATAGAAATGGAAGAATGAATGAGAAAGATGGTGGAAGAGGTCGAGAACCTTCGTTGCAAAAATGAAGCCCTGAGAAGAACCAACACTAAAGTACAAGATGAGGCGAGGCAAAGTGGGAATGAGTAGGAAGAATCTCAAAGTGCTGGCGGGTTAGATGCTAGTGAAGAAGAAAGAAAGAAAATGCACCATGAACTACATAGCCTCATGGACAAATATGAGGAGATGGCAAGGAAAATGGGTGCCTCTTAGTTGGTGGATCAGTTGCACACCAGCACAGAGTTACCTTCCAGTGCTAAGGTGATAGTTGTGTTGTTGCTGCCGAAATTAGGGTCTCCCAAATGCATGACGGGTCCAGGGACCCACCCCAAACAACTGAAAACCTTCAAGGCCTATATGACCCTACACGGTTTCCTTGGGAAAAATGCTTGTAGGGCCTTCCCTCTGACCTGTGAGGGTATGGTTCGGGTCATTGGCACCCGGGTCAGTTGATAGCTTTGAAGAGCTAGCTCGCCTGCTCCTCATGCAGTTCATGGCCAGTAAGAGGAGAAGGCACCCCTCCATGTACCTTCTCACCATCAAATAAAGAGAGGATGAAAGTCTAAAAGTGTACTTAGCCCAATTCAACAAGGAGCGTATGACAACGGATGATCAAGACGAGAAAATTACCTTAATGGCACTCCTGGGAGACATATGGCCCCTTAACTAGTTCATGGCAGAGTTGGCAAGAATAACTTCCACTACCCTACGAGAACTCATGGACTAGGTCGATGGCTTCATCAAAGCTGAAGACACACTCCAAGCCTTGATCAAGCCTAGAAAAATGGAACTAGAACAGGCCGATAGGAAGGCCAAGGTGTCGGGCAAAGCCAAGACCCCCAAGAAGGCTAGGAGGGGACAACAAGATTGGAGCCAAGATGAAACCCCCCCTTGAGAGGCATGGGACCCCTGTATGACAAGGTCACGTTGTATATACCGAAGGAAAGCAACTACCCTGGAAGTTGATAACCAAGGCAGAAGTCGCTGCTACTGCACTTACCATCAGACTACATCTCACAATACCACAGATTGCATCTCCCTTAAAGTAGGAGGGGGAGGGGCAGAGAACCCCACCCCCTAACGTCATGCCGGCTAAAGAAGGTAACGGGAACATAGCCAAGGAAATTTCGAAGGGCCAAGAAGAAGTGAAAGCTCAAGGAAACGACGGGTGGAGCAAGAGCCTCTGCAGAATTGCCCTCGAGCGCCGACCTAGCCGAGATCAGAACCATTGGTGGGAGATTTACAGGTGGTGACCCTACCTCCTCTAGTAGGAAAGTGCATGCCAAAAGGGTGCGGTATGAGGAAGTGTACCTAGCTTACCACTGACTAGCCAAGCAAAGAATAAGCTTGAAAACGCTAGTCATCTCCTTTGGGGAACTGACGAAGAAGGGGTCCTCTACCCCACGATGACACCCTAGTGGTGATCATGCTGGTGGCCAACTTCACAACCAGGAGAATCCTTACCGACAACGGTAGCTCCACGAACATTCTCTTCTAGGATGTCTTAACCTAGATGGGGGTTGATCCAGTGGTTGACAGGAATTTCGGGGGACATGGTTCAGCCAGTGGGAACCATCACCCTTTCGGTCTTGGCTGGCAAAGCCCTCACATGGCCTCTACAATGACCGACTTCATAGTGGTGAAGGCCCCCTCATCATACAATGCCATACTGGGGCAGCCAACCCTCAACAGCTTGAAGGCGGTAACTTTAACTTATCACTTGAAAGTGAAGTTCCCAACAGCCACAAGAGTTGGGGAGATCCGAGGCGAACAGGTGTTAGCACGCGAGTGCTATGGGCATGAACTGAAACCAGCGAAGGGGAGGTCCACACAGTAGAAGCTCCGGGCAGTGACAACATCCCGTAACCTCCCCCCGATTTCGCCATAGGAGAATAAGAGGTCAAGGACGAGCAAGCCCTCAGACAAGTGGAGCCAAACAAACCACTTTAGTTAGCTCCCCTAGACCCAAGCCACCCCGAGACCACATTCAAAATTGATAGCAGAATGTGACCCGATATGCGGTAAACTATGAAGCAACTCCTCACGAAGCATCAAAACATGTTTGCATGGGGCCACGAGGACATGCTCGAGATTGATCCTGACATTATCCAACACAACCTTTGCATGGACCCTAAGGCCAAGAAGATCAGGTAGACATGCCGAAGTTTCAGCGTTGAGAAATGCACTGCCATTATAGAGGAGGTTGACCACCTCTTAGCGGTAGGGTTCATACGGGAGGCACACTAACTAGACTGGTTATCCAATGTTGTGCTTGTAAAGAAGGCCAACCGCAAATAGAGAATGTGTGTCGACTTCACAGTTTTGAACAAACTTTGTCCGAAAGATAGCTTCCCTCTACCCCGGATCGACTTGATATTGGATTCCACCGCTAGGAGTTTAAAAAAAATTGAAAAACTAGTTGAACCAGACCAAACCGGACTGAACCGAGATTTGGTTTGGTTTGTAATCGAAACCAGTCCTAAACAAGTGCGGTACTGGTTCTTAATAATCGAAATCGATCCTAAACCAGTGTAGTACCGGTTTTCATATTTTGAAAACCAGTTTAAACTTAACTAGACCAGTATATATAATTTTTTTATATTATATTATATTTTATATTATATGCTAAATTGTTAATTAATATAACATAAAATTATAATCTTATTATTCAAGTCTATTAATCTTATAACATAAAATTAATATAACATTTGATATAACATAGAAATTTTAGTCTTAGATATAAA
The DNA here is from genome assembly GCA_003123785.1 of Pterocarya stenoptera. NCBI lineage: Eukaryota > Viridiplantae > Streptophyta > Magnoliopsida > Fagales > Juglandaceae > Pterocarya > Pterocarya stenoptera. Next base: position 57,770 of record QEOT01007120.1, on the reverse strand, counting down.
CATTAATATTAAGTTATTAATATAAACTTACTTTTGATATATATATTTATATATATCAAGGATAAATACATTTTTGGCATAATAAATTATAATATATATTCTTTTTGTAAATACATTTTTTTACATTTGATCATATATACTCATATAAAAAGTCTAGAACTTATGTAAACTATACTTAAATTTAATATAGTATGTGTTGATTATTATAAAATAATGTACTAATATAAATATACTATACTAGTATGCAAACATCATATTATTACTAACATAGATAATTCGTAAAAACAAAAAAACTAGACCGAAACTTGAAAAACAGAACCGAATTGGACTAAAAACAGAAAAATCGATTTCGGTAGTGAATCGATCCTGTATCGGTTGTTAAATTTTCAAAACTGGTGTATACCAGTTCGGTTCTAAAAAATATACAAAATTAGACCTAGTTGGACCCGTTACAACCCTATCCACTGCAGGTCACCGCATGCTGAGCTTCATGGATGCCTATTCGAGGTAGAACCAGATCCATATGAACCCTGACAATGAGAAAAAAATTTTCATTCATCACGAACAGAGGGCTACACTACTACACGGCCATGCCTTTTGGCTTAAAAAATGCGGGGGCTACTTACCAGCAGCTTGTCAACTGCATGCCCAATGAGCAAATAGGGCGAAAACATGGAGGTCTATGTGAACGACCCACTCGTTAAGAGTAGAAACCCCCGAACAACACTTAGTCGATCTGCGTGAGACCATCGCAATACTGCGGCACTACCAAATGAAGCTCAATCCTATGAAGTGTGCATTCAGCATCGAGTCTAGGAAGTTCTTGGGTTTTATGGTCTCCGAGTAAGGAATAGAAACCAATTCGGAGAAGGTGGAGGCCATACTCAACATGACCCCACCTCAAAACATTAACGACATATAGAGACTTGTCGAATACGTGGTGGCCCTCAATTAGTTCGTGTCTCATTCAACAGACAAGTGCCTACCCTTTTTTAAGGTGTTGCGGAAGGTGCAAACCTGGGACGGTGAATGCAACCAAGCGTTCAAGACTCTCAAGTAATACCTTACCAACCCACCGATGCTTAGTTAGGCTGAACCAGGAGAAGCCTTGAACCTGAATCTGTCTATCTCCCCGCACGCAATCTCCACGACCTTGGTACAAAATCTGAAGGGATCCCACAAGCCAAATATACTACACCATCCTAGCTTTTCAAGGAGCAAAGGCGAGATACCCCAAGATGGACCAATTGGCCTTCACTTTGGTAATGACTGCCTGCTGGCTCAGCCCATACTTCTAGGCACACCTGATATGGGTTTTGACCAAAGCCCCCTAGAAAACGGTCTTGCAACAGCCAGATGTCTCAGGCCAGCTGATGAGCTAGGCGATAGAACTGAGCGAATTTGTCATCGGGTACATCCCCAAAAATGTTGTGAAAGGGTATGTGCTAGCAGACTTCATCGCAAAATTCACTGGCTTCCCAAAAGAAGTCCGAGATGCACCTTTAGTGAAGCCTTGCAGGTCTTCGTCGATGGCTCATCCTGCTAGGCTGTAGGGGAGTGGGGGTGCATATTGTTACAAACGCTGGAGAAGAACACAACTACGCTATCAGGCTAGCATTCAAAACCACCACCAACAAAGCATGGTATGAAGCACTACTATTTGGGTTAGCAATCACTGAGTCACTAGGCGCCGACAGAGTTGAAGTAAGAGTCATCCCAAGTGGTCATCAACCAAGTTCGAAGGGAGTTCACCACGAAGAGCGAGAAGCTGAAAAAATACTTGATGCTGTTGGTGGGAGAAAGACGTAACCACTTTCGGTATTTTCAAGTCTAGCAGGTGCCTAGGGCTAGGAACCAGAAGGCCGACAGGTTGGCACAAGCTGCGTTCAGGTAGGAAGATGTTCCTCTACATGAACAGATGGTGGTCAAAACTATAGACAAGGCCGTGATAGGGGTCGAGATCTTAGAAGTAAGGCCTGGAGCTCAAAAAAGGGTCACAAAGATAATTAGATACCTGGATGCCAACGAGATGTCCGATGAGAAGTGGGAGGTGAGGAAGATTAAGAATAGGGCAACATGCTTCACCCTTGTGGGTAGGGTTACTCCACATCCATCCTAAGACGCATTTCGCTCGAAGAAGCACAGTACATCCTGGTAAAGATACACAAAGGAGTGTGCGGCAATCACTCAGGCGGGATAGCACTGGCATGAAAGGTAGTAAGAGTGGGATACCACTGACCACATACCTTCAAAGACGCAAAAGAGTTTGTCCGTAAGTGCTAGAAGTTTCAGGAGTACGCCTCAATACCTCAATGCCCGCCGGAGGAGCTGACGTCGATCATGTCACCATGGCGCTTAGCGTTGTGTGGAGTTGACTTGGTCAGCCCCTACCTCTAGGCAAAGGAGGTATGAAGTTTGTGGTTGTTATCGTCGACTATTTCACCGTGTAGGCCAAAGCATTGGCGACAATAATGGCAAACAACATCACCCGGTTCCTGTGGAAGACAATAGTGTGTAGATTCGGCATCACTCATTGTATAATCTCGGCCAATGAAAGGTAGTTCGACTCGGATTGCTACTACGATTGGTGTAGAAACTTGGGAATCAAGTTCACATACTCATCTCCGGGACACCCACAAGCCAACGAGTCTACTTACCTTTTTCATGAGCATCAACAGACAGGTTCAGTCTCGATTGCCCAACCTCCCTCACAATGAAGCGCAGGTCCAATCCTTGGCTGCCCGACTACTTACCTCCAGTTGGGGATCAATAGGTGGATCCAACTTTTAGACTGATCTGACCTACCTCACAGTAAAGTGCGGGTCCAGCCTTTAGCTACCCTGACTACTTACCTTCCCCGTGAGAGTCAATAGGTGGGTCCAGCCCCAGACTGCCCAACCTCTCAAGGCGAAGCACGAGTCTAGCCCTTGGCTGCCGGACTACTTACCTTCCCCGTGAGAGTCAATAAGTGGGTCCAGTCCCAGACTGCTCGACCACCCTCAAGGTGAAGAGCAGGTCCAACCCTTGAATGTCCGATGACTTACCTTCCCTATGAGCATCAACAGGCAGGTCCAGCCCTAGGCTGCCCGACCTCTTTCACGGCAAAGCTTGGGTCTTGCCCTTGGCTGCCCGACTACTTACTTTCCCGTTGAGGGTCACCAGGCAGGTCTAGTCTTAAGCGCAGCCTCGACCTGCTTGATAACGAAGTGCAAGTCCAGTCCTTGGCTACTCAACCACTTACCTTCCCTATGAGCATTAACAGGCTGGTCCAGCCCAAGACTGCCTGACCTACCTCAAGGTGAAGTGCGGGTCCAGCCCTTCCCTACCTGACCATTTACTTTCCCCATGAGTGTCAACAAGCAGGTCCAACCCTATACTACCCGACCTCTCTCACGGTGAAGCACAGGTCCAGTACTTGGTTGCCTGACTACTTACCTTCCCCATGAGCATCAACATGCGGGTCCTACCACAGGCTGCCTGACCTCCCTCACAGTAAAGTGTAGCTCTAGCCCTTGGTTGCCCGACTACTTACCTTCCCGTTGAGGGTAAACAGACAAGTATATTCTTAAGGGTAGCCCTGATCTGCCTCATGACGAAGCGTGGGTCCATCCATTGGATCAGTGTTTTTAAAATCGTACCGTACCGGTCGGTACAGCCGGTACATGTCGTACCGGAATAGTAACCGGTACAGAAAATCCTATGTTTCGTACTGCTTCAAATTTCGGTTGTACCGGCCGGTACATGCATGTACCGGCCGATATTTGGTGTTTCGGCCGGTACAAATTCATAACCCGGTTTGGGCATGCCATTTTCGTAATTTACTGAAATAGCCAGGGGCTATTTCAGATTTTTACTTTTTTTTTTTCCCCCAAATCGGGAATTATGGAATCTGAAATTCCATTTTCGCTTCAGCGGTTCAGCCATCTTCGATTCTTCTGGAATCCGTCGCACGCCGCAGCTCGCCATCGTCTCGTCCCAGCTCGCCGTCGTGCCCAGCCGCAGTGTCTCCTTCAGGCGTCAGATCCTGAGTCTTCTCCGATCGCGGCGTCCATCGGCATCAACTCTCAAGTCTCCTCTCTCTCTCTCTCTCTCTCTCTCTCTCTCTCTAAATTCGATTTAGAGAGCTAAGCTACTCAGTCTTGTGAATCTGTGATTTGTCGCCTCTCTCTGTCCCTCCTTCAATATTACAGAAGTGAGTTTTCTTTTTTTCTTTTTTTTTTCTTTTTTTTTTGTACAGATTTTTACAGATCTATTAGTAATTTGGTTGTGATTCTATAAAATTAATATATTATTTGTGATTATGTGAAAGTAAACTATTGGTTGTGAATCGTGATTCCAGTGAAACTAGTCTATGACTGTATTGTTTTGGGCCTTGGCTGTGAATATGTTGTGTTGTGTTTATTTGATTGTGTTTTTGTCAATTTGCAATTGAAAAAATTGTGAAAAATTAAACTGATCTGGAAAATCAATGGATTATCAATGGGCACCCATTGCAAAATTTAGTATGACTCCAGTGAAAATGTGGGGATGTTTTACAGTTTTACTTAGATATATATTTTGTAGATGTATTATTGAAACTTTTGAACTCTTTTTATTGAACATGATTATGTTTTTGTAATTGTTAATTTGAACACGAAATGGCCACTTATTGTGAAGCTTAGTTTATGAAATCTTGGTTAGGGATTTTTGTACAACTTGTTGAATTTTGATTTGTTTTAAATTATTCATTGGCCACTTATTGTAAAGTTTAGTTTTAAATAGTTTATGTTTTCTACTTTGTATACTATCTATAGTTTTTACTTACTTATAAGTGTTAATTTTTTATACTTTAATAGTTAAGAATGTCTAGTTGTCAATCAACCGGTGGTATGAATATGACTTCAACACTTGCTCCTGTAAGATCAGAAGATCCAGCATGGGCCCATGCACGTGCAGTGCCAGGGGCAAGAAATAATACTGAATGCTTATATTGTAATAAAGTAATTAGAGGTGGCGGGATCACTCGGTTGAAGCATCATTTAGCTGGGATTTCAGGCAATGTAGAAGCATGTAAAAAGGTCTCTGAAGATGTAAAATGGCAAATAAAAGAGTTACTTGATGAAATGAAAAAAAGCAGAGAGAAGCAAAGAAAAATAAGTTCAGAAATTGGAGGTGATATAGATTTAACATTTGATGATATTGATGATAGTAATAGTATGGAGGGACAGTCTCAGTTTTCAAAAGGTAAGGGGAAGTCCAAAGAATCTGGAACTGGAAAGTCAGTGGGGGGATTGAGTAGATTTTTTGCTCCAAGAACAACTCTTGGGGCCCAACCTTCAATTAAGAGTTCTATGCGTTCAAATGAGATGATTGTACAAGCAAATATGGCTGTAGCACGCTGGTGGTATGATGCTAATCTGCCTTTTAATGTAGCTCAATCCAAGTATTATCAACCAGCTATCGATGCCATGACTTCCATCGGGCCAGGATTCAAGGACCCTTCTTTATATGAGTTGAGAGGAAATTTATTAAAGATGGCAGTGGATGAGGTTCAAGATTATTTGCAACAAATTAAGAAGGTTTGGAATGAGACCGGTTGTTCACTAATGGCAGATGGTTGGACAAACCAGAAGCAACAATCAATAATAAACTTTCTAGTTTATTGTCCGAAGGGTACAATGTTCTTGAAGTCTGTTGATACATCTGGCCTTAGAAAAGATGCTGAAACATTGTTTAATATCTTTGATGAGGTGGTTCAAGAAATTGGAGCTGAGAATCTTGTGCAGTTCATAACGGACAATGATGCAAGTTATAAAGCTGCAGGAAAAAAGTTACAGCAAAAGTATGGCTCTTTCTACTGGTCCCCATGTGCAGCTCATTGCATAGACTTAATGTTGGAGAATTTTTCTGATCCAAGATATTTTCCTCTTATTGATGATACTATAAAAAAGGCAAAAAAGATAACAAAGTTTATCTATAACCATGGTTGGGTTTTAGCATTGATGAGAAAAGATTTTACCAGAGGTCATGATTTGTGTCGTCCTGCAGTTACAAGGTTTGCGACAAATTTTTTAAGTATCCAATGCTTGCTCTTGTTTAAGAAAGAACTCAGACAAATGTTTACTTGTGATAAATGGATTGCATCAAGTCATTCTAAAAGCAACATAAGGAATGAGATAGCTGGGATCGTTGTAGAAGATAAAGAGTTTTGGGCTCAATGCCAATTTATTATTAAAATTAGTGAGTCTTTGGTTCGTGTTCTACGACTTGTTGACGGGGATGAGAAGCCTGCAATGGGATACTTGTATGATGCAATGGAAAAAGCCAAGGAGAACATAAAAGCAAGATGCAATAACAAAGTTAGTGTATTCAGTCCATTCACTAGTATCATTGATTCTAGATGGGATAAGCAGCTTCACAGTCCATTACATGCGGCGGGTTGTTTTCTTAACCCTGGAATTTACTATAGCCCCAACTTTAAAAGTAAAAATGATGTTGTAAGAGGCTTCAACAGTTGTGTTATGAAGATGGAACTTGATCCAGATAATCAAGACAAGATCATTGCAGAACTTGACTTATATAAGAATGCAGTAGGTGAGTTTGGACATTCTTTAGCAATCCGCCAACGTGATAAAATTAATCCAGGTATTATCATTTATCAATATCATTTGTTAAATAGTGTAACTTTGTACTTTAAATTTTAGCTTATTTTATTTTTACTTGCATTTAATTAATAATTTATAATTGCATTATTGTTATAGTTGCATGGTGGACCCAATTTGGTTGCGAGGTTCCAACGCTTCAAAGGTTTGCTGTTCGAGTACTAAGTCAATGTTGTAGTGCAACTGGATGTGAGAGAAACTGGAGCACATTTGATTTTATTCATTCGAAGAAGAGAAATAGATTAGTGCATAAACGTTTGAATGACTTAGTATTTGTTCGTTATAACTTGAAGCTGCGAGAGAGGTAAATTTTTTTAATACTAATGTTTTTTATTGTTGAAAAATATATAACGTTTTTATTTATGTTTGATTTTATTTTGACAGGAGCATAAAAAAGGGAAGAGATGCTTTAAATCCAATCAATCTTGAAAATATTGACTTGATGGAAGAATGGGTAGGTGAAGAATCTGAACTTCTTGATGGAGAAGATTTAGATTGGGCAAGTATTGAGGAGCCATTAGCATCACGAAATGAGGAAGATGATGATAATATTGGTGTTGAAGATGGTGGTGACGTTGATGAGAATATTTTGATTAACATGTCGAATCTTGATCCTTATTGTCTTTTTGATGAGGATGAGTGATTCTTTATGACGGTGGTGACGTTAATGATTTTATCATGATAATGTTGGTGTTTATGTTAGTTGTAACTTAAAACTTAAGACTTGTATTCAGAAGTATTGAGTTTATGACTTATTTTGTTGTTATTTTGGAAGATATAATTTATTCAGGTATAAACTATTTCGAACTGAAACGGTACCGGCACCGAAACGGTATTTGTACCAAAATGTTATCCTGAAACGGTACACGAAACGGTACCGGTACCGAAATATTTCGTTCCAGTGCCTTGACCGGTACGGCTTCCGGTACGGTATTCAAAACTTTGCATTGGATGCCCGACTACTTACCTTCTCTTTAAGAGTCATAAGGTGAGTCCAGCCCAAGACTGTTTGACCTCCCTCATGGCAAAGTTTAGGTCCAGCCCTTGGCTGCCCGACTATTTACCTTCCCGTTAGGGTCAAGAGGCATGTCCACCCTATGTACTGATTCAACCTCCCTCACAGCGAAACGTGTGTTCAGCTTAGCTACCCAACTACTTACCTCCCTGTGGAGGGTCAACATGAGGGTCCAATCTTTTGACTGACTCGACCTCCCTCATAGTGAACTCACAACACACCTCTGAACCTCGCCGAGCGGTTAAGGCAATTTAGGTTTGCAAGTCTCGTATTTATAGTTTGGATTGTCTATGCTAACCGATTTGGTTTGTCTTAGCATGGTCATGCACCTCTTCCAAACGAAAGACAAGTCATGACCTCCCACATGACAATGGCTGGCATGTCTAGTCTCTTGACCACCCATCCTCATTTCCTTCCCCTTAAAAGGTGGCAAGAGGATCCAGCCTTACGACTGCCTGGTCACCCCTGCTGAAAGGTCATGACAAAGACAAACAAAGGGAAACACCACATTAACTCCTAAAGACTAGGGGTAAATTGATCGACTCCTTACCATGTCAACGCCTTACTAGTTCTCGATCTTTTGCATGCACCAACAAAAAAGTAAAAAAAAAAAAAAAAAAAGAAGAAGGAAGTAATAGGGAGAAAAAGATAAAGGAATATTGCTTAGAAAGAAAGAACGTCATTAGTTTGCATATATATATATTGCCTAGTAGGAGTATACATGTACAAAGGAATTCTTTTTACAGTGTTTCTTTACACAAACAATAGAGAACAAAAAGGAAACAAAAAGCACGATGTCAGCTGGGGTCATCCGAGAAAGCATCTGGCATCAAGTCCTTACCTATAGTGGTGTCGTGCTTTAATGTCGCCAGATCCGTGGGGAGAGACTCTAGATCAAGGGATCTCAGATCATCCTGCCAGTTCACCAGCACATGGTCCCACATCCTTGCCAAGCCCTCTGTGTAGCCGTAGGACCAGGCTTGGTTGCAGACAAGCCTGGCAAACGACAGCTATTCTTCCAGGCTAGGGACAACATCTTGGAAGTCGGCAAGGTCTGACCTCAGGTCCTCAATGACGACCTCGCAGGCAGCTAACCGACCCTCTGCCGTGGCCAAGTTAACCTCTAACTCGTCGGCATGCTTCTTCTCTTCAAGCGTCGTGGCCTGGGTGACAACCACCTTAACCTCCAGGTCCTTCACCTTTTTGGCTTTAGACTCAAGTTGGGACCACTTGTTCTTCATGGAAATGAAGAGGGAAATGTAGTTGTCGTTGAGCCAGTTGTACAACTAAGTATTGGAGTCATGCTACTTCTTCAACTTTGAATTTTCCCCTTCAGCTTCCAGGCTAACTCCTTCACCTCGTCAAACTCCTCCTCCCAGCGATCCAACAAGCCCAGCAAATTGTCCCACGCTTCCCCAAAAAGCGTTGCCTCGAGGCAATGATGGCCGACCTCCTCCCATGACTTGGCAAGGTTGGACTTCAATTGGGCCCATGATGGCAAAGCCGGGCAATCCTCTTCTACCTTCACCAACGGCTGAAGTCCATCTTGATGAGGCTCTCCTCCAGCTCCTCTTTCTCCTTGCTCACCTTCCTAACGTGCCACTTGACCAGGTTGGACAAGGAGTGGATTGCCTGATTCTCTTCCTCTAAAGCCCTTCGATCGTCCATTTTGGAGTCACCAACTGCTCCACCCCCTAACAAAAACACAAGCAGAGTCAACAACAAGAAAAAGAGATAGAAGGGAGAAAAGTGTGCGCCAAAACTTACCCTGGAGAAGAAGGCCTTAAGTTTGTCAACCATCACCTAGATGGACTCGGCGCAGGCTCTCTCGAACCTAGACTTAGCCCATGGGTCTCGCTCCCGCCAGCCTCGTGAGACAACCTTATGCGGCCCAACTGTAAAGAAGAAGAGAAAATCTCGCAGACAAAGGAGCCATAAGTCCCTTCAGGCAGGGGGCTAGAAGAGGTCCTAACACCGCATGCTATGTCATCCTTGGGCACCTCCCCAGCACCATCCTCTAGACTTGTTTGGACCTCGACCACTTGGGAGACCATTAACACCTCTACTTCCTCTTCCACCACTTTGGCCTCAGTCTCTAACAGGATCACCAAAACCTTTCAAACCTCCACTGTCACCACCTCGGCCACAGTCTCAGGCAAGACTGCCGAGACCTCTTTGACCTCCACTACTGCCACCATGACCTCAGTCTCAGGCAAGGTTGCTGAGACCTCATTGGCCTTCACTAACGCTATCACGACCTCAGTCTCGGGAAGGACTACCAAGACCTCCCTAGCCTGCACTGACGCCATCATATCCTCAGTCTCAGGTGGGATCGTTGAGACGTCATTGGCCTTCACTGACGCCACACAGCCTCAGTCTTGAGAACAACCACGGGAACCTCACCGACCTCTAGGATCACCTTCAAGGGCGCTTCCGTCGAAGTGACTTCATGCTTGAGAGAATAATTGAAGGAGAACTTAGGGATAGAGACCCTATACTAGCCGAGATCAATGGCATCCTCACCCCTGCCTGCCTGCTCTTGATCCTCGGTAGCTAGAAAACCCTCGCCCTCTATAGTGTGCTCACCGGCCGCTAGAGAGGGAATCATCCCTATTTCAGGCGGCGGAATAACAATCTTAGACTCCTTGGGGGCGGGCTTCAAGAAAGCCCCATAGAACTGCAGCTCAAATTCCTCCTCAGCTCATGTGAGGGTTTCAGTCCTTCCTGTGTTGCCCCCGCCTGCCGCCGGGGGGGGGGGGGGGGGGGGCGTAGGAGAAGACATGGCTTGAGAAACAAGAGGGGGGATCACAAACCAATGAACTTTAGCAATCCCAAATATGACCCGGAGCCCCTGGGACGAGCTTGCGGCGCCTGTCTTACTCGGCAAGGTGGATGCAGTAGCTCCCACAGATGCCAAAGATGGTCTTAGACGGTGAATGATAACTGGAATCTAGAGGGTTACCCAAGAGGGGGTGGCCAAGCAAATTCTAAATTGCTACCCCCAGACTCTTCGGCCTGAGGCTTCTTCACTTTCCCCTCCAACAACGGGCTCAGGGGCCTTTTAAGATCTTGGTAGGTTGTGGGCCACATGGGGTTGCTACGATCATCGAAGCGAGCATGCATCGGGGGGGCTAGGCACTGCCTTATATATTGACTTCCTCCAACAGGGCCTTAGTGCAAACGCCTTGCTGGTGTGACTTCACCCAGCACTGGACGATCTCCAACCGAGTCTCTTCATCCTTAGTTGGTTTCGGCTGAAACTTCCTATCTTCAGATACGACCCCTCAGATAGCACATACAAGAAACTCCTGCCGAGTAGTCTGTCAGGCCAGAAACTCCCACCCCTTGCTGAACAGAAAGAAGAACCGTAGGTTCCAATCTTTGGCTTAAGAATCCGTTGCTCCAGATGGGCCACCGTCTGCCTTGGCGCGAATGGAAACTTCAAGTGTTCCCTTTCTGCCTTAGGAGGCTGTGGGTTAGGAGGAACTCCTAGGTAGTGAGGTTCGGTTGCTTTAGGTCGACCTCCTCCAGATTCCAGTGCCAAACAATGTAGCGATACACCAAAATCCTCCATAAGTTAGGGTAGTCCAACAAGTCGCAAACTGCAGGCAAAAAGGAAGCCGCAATCCATTGGCAAACATGGAGGGGTATAACGCCACCTTTGCAGCGTAACCCTTAGAGTCTACAACCCTTTCACAGGCCTCATGGACCTCGAAAATGATGGAGTTAGGGACTCCAAAACAGGCCTTTAGTGACTCAAAGTCGCTAGAGAAGCCTCTAACCTCCAGTTGAACCCCTCGAAGCGTTAGGATTCAATATAGACCTCTAGAGGGTCAATGCCCTTAGGAGTCCTGGAAGACTCAAACAGGTAGGTAGAGCGCAAGTCCTTGGTGAGCAGTACGGGAAGAGTTCTTAAGTGCCATAGAAGAAAAGTAGCAAAGGTTGGTTGGAAGGGAAGTAGAAGGAGAAGAATGTAAGGTAGCGGGAGAGCACAAAAACAAGGATTCAAATGCTAAGAGAGATTGTGAAAGTAAATGGACCAAGAATGGGAAAGGGGCTGGACTTAAATAGGGGCCCACGTCGATTAGAGTTCCCTAACCTACAGACTAACACTCATTGTGAAGGGGAGAGTGGTTAGGCATAGATCCTGCGATATGCGCTACATAAAGCAATGCAGGATGGGAACCGTCAGCCGTTACTCAGATGAAGGGAGCCAGACGAGTGGACTCAAATGCACATCAGTCTGTAATAAACGTGCCATCAAAACATCCCAAAAAAGAAAGGAATTTCTACCGTACACGCTCAGTAGGAATTGACAGGATACTTGGAAGGGGATATCCCCATCAGGGTCCACTGGGTTGGGCCTAAGAAAGGCCCTTAAACCCTTTTTAGTTAGGACCGCTCCTTTCCTATGGCCAAGAGCCATCAACGGAACCCAGACCACGAGCTATATTAAATGGAAGGGGATACATCACGCGGGAAACTATTCGCCTGGGGGGGGGGGCAAATGGGACACACCGACACTGACATCCTTTTGTGACACCTAGCATAAAGAGATCTACGTCGGCAAGTGAACGAAGAATACGGACAACGCTTCATTCTCTGACAATGGGAACAAGAAGTGACCGCTCTGACTACCTATCGTCGAGACGTCACTCAGAGAGCCACATTGCATTAATGGCACAATCTCAAACGCCATGTCGCATTAAAGGCCATGACTTTGGTGGTTGTGGGTGTGACGCAGACCCCTAACACAGGGTATGGAATGTTCTCCTGAAACCTCGTATAAAAGCCAAGCTTCAGGTATGGAGAATCTCTCTGAACTCTCTAATTCTCCTGCCATTCTTCCAGAAGAAGAAGAACTAACTTTAGCATCAAAGGCTCCTCGGACCACCGCCAGGCCCACCTTTGTCTCTGTGTTTGCAGGTAGAAAGATTTCAGCCTGGGTTGCTGGAGCTTAGCTTAAGTGTACGAAACACGACATTAACACATGGAATGTTGTTGAAGCTATTAATTTGGTAATGCTTCTTTCTCAACACATGGGCCTTTAATCATAGAAATACAGCGCCTTCTTCATTAAATTTGGAAATGAAGCTGCACATCTATTAGCATGGCATGCTCGAAGCATTGATGATACCCTACAACGGTGGAATACATGTCCATATGTGATCTTTAATCAGGTTTTATTAGATGCTGCTCATTAATTGTGTTTTTGCATTTCTTTGTACATCATTGGTTAGGCAGTGGGCTTTCTCTTGTAATTTGTATACTGTGTTTCCAGTTTGAATGACGTTTTACATGTTACAATAATAATAATAATAATAATAATAAGAGTTCAATTTAAAAATTAGTGGGTAGTTTCCCATTAGCGCAACGGGTGAGAGCTGTGAGATGCGAATATTATAAGATAGTTTATAGCACCACCAATTAATATTAGGCGATTGTTTGTAACTTGAAATCATTTTGACTTTATAATTAGATTTGTTGAATTAACTAATGCGATTATATCCAATCTTACTTTATTATCCTTCTCAGATATCCCTTTGTGACCATTTTAAGATTGAAAAGAGGTATAAAACAAGGTGATTCCCACTATTTCATTTTTTATTTTGGACTCATTATTATTGCTTTTTTAATTTTGGAGTTTTGGATCTCATGGGTTTCCTCATTCAAGAAAAAGCTTGGTCATAGTCATGCTCCCTTTCTTTTTCGAGTAACTCTATTCAAAAGTTTTTATACCATATACCATCATCTGAGAATTATAATTTGTTTAAAAAATAAATTTTAAAATTTAAATTTTACAAATCAAATTATAACATATAGATGATATATGATGTAAAGATCTTTGAATAGCATTTCTCCTTTCTCACATCTTATTTAGGGATGATTACTCATTTTTTGTCATGGTAATGCTTTGGACACATCTGATTTCATTAGTATGCGGGTACCTTAATTATTATTCCTCTTGATAAGGCCAAGAAATAAACTTACAAAAAACAAATCTTTTCTTCAAATCTCATACCTTCTATTCTCAACACATTTATGAAATCATTAGATATCTTGGTCTTCAAAAGATTTTAAGCGGCTCAGCTTGAAGAATAATAGTCTATATCCACCGGCGGAGATGATACAAAAAAAAGTTTAACAATGAAAAGTGGAGTACAAAAGAGCGGTAAGAAATCACTCAAACCCAAAACCTTGATACACCTAAACCTCACAAACTCATCAAAGAGAAAACACTCAATTGACTATTTGTATATCTTGCAAAATCATCACTTATTCCAAAAGTTTAAACTGATAGAGAGATGTAGATTTTATTATTTATTTTACATCTTAACACTCCCCCTCAATGGATGGCCCAACGCGTAAAATATTTCATTAAATAGGATAGAGTATAGAGTTAGGGTTCGAATTCAAGACCTCTAGTCTGATATCATATAAAATCATCACTTATCTCAAAAGTTTAAACTGATGAGACGAAGTAGATTTTATTATTTATTTTATATATTAACATATCTCTTAAGCTCTCTTCACACTTCTATCAATTTTCAAATGCATGCTCTTAGAGTATTTGTATTTGTTTCATTAAAGTCATTTTTAAAATTTAGTTAAAAGTACATGTTTTGTATAAAACCAAAACCATTCAAGATATAACTCCACATTGGATTAGTCAAAATAATAATATAATATTATTTTTTAATAGTAATATTTTTATTTTTTTTCATATTTTACAACTACACTAACTATATGTAATTAACAATTTAATAATTTAATAACCCAATATTTTATCCAGCATCCCAATGTGAAAGGTCCAACCGAGTAGTAAGAAAATGAGCAATGTCCCAATGTGTAGTTTGTGTATATTTTTAGAATAAAATAATCTTTTTAAAGATAAACAGTATATCTCCAAATTTGAAAGCAGCGTTTGTAGTACTATAGTTTATATATAAAGCTTCTTCATTTTGATTATTCCGACACAAACCATTTTATTAATATTTAGTCAAATTTTAAAGATAAACTGACATTTACTATTTGGCTGAGCGAACACCAGTGCTCTTACTAGAGCTGCACATCTATTTTTTGACGTGAGAATTAATAGACAAGGCATGTCAAACTTTAAGTTAGGTAGACAAATCAAGCCTAGCACCTACAAACCATATGTTTCTCTTTTGGTTTGCAAAGCATGCTTGCATTTAATGCATGCAAAGAGAAAATGGCTTTCTCTTGACATAGCAAGTTAAGCCACTTTTCGTACAATCTGCAGTACTCTTGGATGTCTTCTTCTTCGCAAGCTCTTCTGTCTTCTTCTTTGCTAGCTCTTCCATATTCTTTTTCAGAAGCTCGTTTACCATCTTCCGACGCTCTATTGCCTCATCCCGCAACCTTTCATGTTCTTTGATCGAAGATACCAATGCTGCTTTCTTTCCCGTATCTTTGTAGTAGTTGTTTGATCCAGAATTCCCTCTACTCTTTTTTCCATTTTTGTTTGATGATCCAGAGCAAGATGCCATGACGAAATTGCAAGGAGCCGAAGCAAAAGCATCGCTACTTATATTCCCTTGATATGAATTCTAGTAAAGATCCTTGGGCATTTTTTTTAAATTTTCCCCACTCTTATATTTATTTCCTTGATGCCCTATTTTTTGCTGCATGCTTATATTTATTTCCCTTTGATACTAAAATATAAGAGAAAATCTTGGAAAGGTCATGGTGTTAAACCTCAAATAGCACCCTCCAATTGGAGCGTGCCACATCGTCCTCCCATGGGTTTAAGAATTGGACCGCACAACACCGAATCAAGACCTTCATAGACTGACCCTCTCTTCCAAGACCACCATCCAATACCCTCCAATATCCCAGACCCATGGTCATGACTGTCTCTCCCTGCCGTGACCCTCTTTATGAAGACCCGTTCTTCTGTTCTTGTGATCCTCTCTAACTGTCGTGACCTTGTTAAAAACCCAACTATTGATCCAAAAGCCCTAGGACTATTGGATATTAATTTGGTTAAATTTTTAACCCTCGGGATCATAACATTCCACCACGCTTTCGAATTGAGGTCCACAGCGACCCACTCTATCGACATTGACCCGGTGGTAGCCATTTCCCTTTTAGGAGCTTCACTCATCTATTAATATTCAATGACTTAACACTATACCCATATATAGTACCAAAATATTTTAATCCAGCCTATAGGTTGCCCTCTTCATAACTTGAACCCGTGACATGGTCCATGCTTTGATAACAATTGTTAAAATCCGGTTATGAAATTGTGTTGATGTAATGAGGAGGGTGGGTTTGTAACATTGGGTTGCTGTGTTGAGTAATAGGAAAGGCTGGAAGGTGTTTGATAAAAAGTTCAAACGAGCCACACTTATATTTGATAGTAGGAGTTCTTCGAGGGGTTTTAGAAACTTCCTTACAATCCTTACAATCAAGTCTCAGTAATTTTCTAGATGCCTTTCTCTCCTTCGTCTCCACTACTATATTCCATATTCTTCAACAAACTCTCTAACTGACTAGGGAATTGATAAACTAACCCACACAACATTAAAAACATCATAGTAATTAAAAAAACACTGCGTTTGAAGTTGTTTAGTCCCGAACAGTGCATATTACAAAAACCCTCTACATAAAACCTAGTAAATAAGAAACGCTGTCGTATTGTTCTGATGCTGAAAAGCTCCTGGACCCAACCTTCAAAACTCCCAGTTTCACTTGCTCCTTTAAAATGTTGCACTTCATTTGAATGGATATGACATCGATTCCATCTCAGCCCTTCAATATTTCACTTCTTACTTCACTTCCATCTTCTTCCTTCAACCCTTAAGTCTAGGCTTCCTATCGCTGCTAGCATCATAACAACCCAATTTCTCCCCCTATGGCAGAAATCAACAATCATCAACAACAAAATCCACCGATCCTATGGCAGATAATACAAGATCCAAGCATCAATAGCAAGAGACCTTTCAACTCTAGCTAAATGAAGTACAACAACAAAATGCACTCCAACAGCAATCCATACAAGATTTACAGACTAATATAGAGACCCTAAATCATATGATGCATACATTCATCATGTCCTAAAATCAGCAACAACAACCATAACACCAGCAGCAGCACCACCATCAACACCAGCAGTGTGAACCTCATTATGATGACCTAGAGCTACCAGACCCAAGGAGGGGGGATTTCAAGGGTGTTAAATTGGAATTTCCTCATTTTCATGGAGACAACCCATCCCCTTGGCTCTTCAAGGTGAACCAGTACTTTGATTTTCATCAAACTCTTATGCCTCACAGCATGCTCATGGCTTCCTATCACATGGACGAAGAGGCTCTTGTGTGGTACCAAGAGTTAGGGGTGAATTTGGTTCAGTCCCGAGGAGGTTTTGTGGACCGGACCAGACCTATTCGGTCCAAGGTTTTCCCACATGGGACCAAACCGAATAGGCAAAAGGACCGGTTCGGTCTGGTCCGTCCCAATTATGTTTTTATTCTTTTTTTTAAAATAAGATAATAAAAAAAGTTATTTAAAATACTAAATTAAAATTAAGTGAATTATTAATGTAGATTATGTAACTAACTTAATAAAAAAATATTTTATATGGTCAATGATAATAAATTAGATGAAAATTACATTATTAACTTATATAATTACTATATAATTAGTTAATTGATATTATACATTAGTTAATTGATAGAATATTAATTTTTTAATAATATATTTAAAATTTTATATTTTTAATGGTGATAGGTTAGATGAAAATTACATAATAAATTATACAACTATTATATAAATAGTATATATTTTTTAATTCGGTCCGGTCCGGTCCAGGGTGGGAAACCCCTAAACCAGGACCGGATCAAACCTACTTCAATCCTCTATTTCTTGGGCCGAAATCGGACCCAACTCCGGTTCGGTCGGTTTCGCCGGTTTGGACCGAACGGCCAACACCCCTACCAAGAAGAGTCTTTGGAAGAGGGCCATTTCTGTGACTGGGATGCCTTTACCAAATCGATGCTCCTTTGTTTTGGGCCAATGGCGTATGATGATCCCATGGAGGCACTAACTTGATTAAAATAGACCAGCTCCATCGTGGCTTACAAGGCACAATTTGAGGCTCTTTCCAATCATTTGAGAGGACTCTTCGATGGGAAAAGATGAAATACGTCTTCCCATTAGAATGTTCAATCCTGTCAATTTGAATGCAGCATATGAGTTAGCAAAAATACAAGAGCAATAGCTCTTAAGTATAAAAAAATTTGGCAAGCCGATGTTAGAAAAGATGAATGAAGCTATTGATGGGTTTTCATGAGGATCATTTTCAGGAAGCAGTAGCAGTAAGTGGCCTTGAACAATGGGGGCCACTAGGCCAATATCCTCATCCCAAATAGATGAAAAACGCAAGAAGGGACTGTGCTACCACTATGATGAAAAGTGGAGCTCGGCCCATAACTGCAGAAACCCAAGGGTTTATTTCTTACAAGCTAATGAGGAAGAGTTAGTGGAGAAGGGAGGCAGTCAGCCAACCAGATGATCATGTAGAAAAAGTGGAGGAAAACAAGAGGGAGATAAGATGGAGGAACCTAAGATTTCCTTGGCAGCAATCTCTGGAACACCTACAATTAGCACAATGAGACTGGTGGGCAACCTTAAGGGGGAGAAATTGGTGATTTTAGTGGATTCGGGCAGCTCACATAATTTCATAGACTCCATTTTGATTCCAAAACTGAAACTGTATGTGGATCCTTCTATTACCTTGAAGGTTGAGGTAGCTAATGGACAAAGCTTAATGAGTAGTGGAGTGTGCAATGCAGTAGATGTGAAGGTGCAGGGTACTTTGTTTCAACCCTCTATTTATTTACTTGATTTGTCTGGGTGTGACATTATATTGGGGATTCAATGGCTGGAGACATTAGGACCTATAACGTGGGATTTTTCTAAACTATTGATGAGTTTCTCTTATGAGGGTAAGTTAGTCGAGTTGAAGGGGCTAAAACTATGTCCCTCTGTGCTGGAGGATGGTCATAAAATGCTTAGGGTTACAATGACCAAGGGCAAGGGGATCTTGTTACAAATAGTTTGTGATAAAAAATGGAGAAAATTCCATAATTATCGATGATTAGGTGACTAAATTGTTGCAGGAATCTAAAGGGATTTTCAATGAACCTAAAGGACTACCCCTCAAGGAGGGTGTTCAACTCATCACAATAGACCTTATCATTACCCATATTACCCTTTTTCCTCCCCTGCTTTATTGGTTCGTAAGGCTGATGGAAGTTGGAGACTGTGTCAATTATAAGGCACTAAATAAGGAGACAGTTAAAGTAAAGTTTCTCATTCCAGTCATCGACGAACTATTGGATGAGTTGTTCGGGTCACTTATTTTTTCTAAACTCGATTTGAGGTCAGGTTATCATCAGGTCAAGGTAGTGCGTGAGGATATATGCCCAAGACAGCCGTCCAGACTCATGAAGGATATTACGAATCGTAATGTTCTTTGGCCTAACTATGCATTGGCCATTTTCCAAGGACTAATGCTTGTATTTTTTTATGATATTTTCAAACCGTATCTAAGGAAGTTTATGCTTGTATTTTTTTTATGACATTTTGATTCATAGTAAATCTCGGGATGAACATTTGGGACACCTAAGGCAAGTCTTTTCACTGTTGCAAAAGTATTGCTTGTTTGTCAAAAGGTCAAAATGTGAATTTGTAGTTGGTGAGATTGACTACTTGGGCCATGTGATTAAGTCGGATGGGGTGATGGCAGATACTTCTAAGGTTGCATATATGCTTGACTAACCTGAGCCTAAGAATGTGAAGTCTCTAAGGCGATTTCTAGGGCTGACGTGATATTATCAGAAATTTATCCAGGGTTATGTAATCATTGATACCCCTTTTACAGCTCTATTAAGAAGAAATTCTTTTAATTGGAATATGGGGGTTGGGAAGGCATTTAAGGCCTTAAAGAAGGTTGTTTCACAGCCACCAGTTTTAAGGTTGCCAGATTTTAGCAAACCATTTACTATAGAATGTGACGCGTGTCGGACCAGAATTGGAGTTGTACTGATGCAGTCAGGACAGCTCATATCTTACTTGAGTCAATCCCTTAAGGGTAAGGCTTTGTTGTTATCGACTTATGAGAAAGAGCTGTTAGCTTTGATGATAGCAGTGCAAAAATGGAGGTCATACCTATTGGGTCACTCTTTTGTTGTTAAGACTAATCAATAAGCCCTAAAATTTCTACTTGAGCAGTGTGTAGGTACTAAAAAGTAGCAAAAGTGGGTGACTAAGTTATAGGGTACAATTTTTCTATAAAATAAAAAAGGAAAGGAGAACAGGGTGGTTGATGCCCTGTCCCGAAAAAGAGAGGAAGGGGAGGAATCTCTATGTCTTGCCATGCTCTCCTTTCCCTCTCCTTTATGGGTTGAGGAACTTAAACAGAGTTATCAAAGCTTGCTGAAAATGACTGAGCTACTGAATCAACTGAAGTCTAACCAGAAAAGGCCAAAAGGGTTCTCACTACAGCAGGGGATGATTATAAAAAATGGAAGGATATTCTTGAGTTCAGAATGTGATTTCAAGAAAAAGGTCTTACAATATGTACACCACAGTTCCCAAGCAGGCCATTCTAGCTATCAAAAAACTTATCAAAGGGCCAAAAGGGATTTTTACTGGAGGGGTACGAAAAGGAACATAAAATAGATGGTGAAGGAGTGTGACATGTGCCAGAGGATGAAATACGAGACCTCTCATCCAGCAGGATTGCTACAACCTCTACCCATTCCTTAACAACCTTGGTCAGACATTTCACTTTTATTGATGGGTTACCTATTTCTAAAGGGTTAAGTGTGATATTTGTAATAGTGGACTGTTTCACGAAGTATGCCCACTTCCTGGTATTGACATACCCCTATATTACACAGACAGTGGTAGAGGAATTCCTGAAGCATGTCTTCAAGCTCCAAGAATTTCCTAACTCGGTGGTGTCTGATCGAGACCCCATTTTTGTGAGCTCCTTTTTCATGCCCAGGGGACTACCTTAGACTACATTTCAGCCTACCACCCAAATTGATGGTCAGACTGAAGCTATGAACAAATGTCTTAAAGGCTACCTAAGATGCTATGCAGGAGTGAAACCTAGAGTATGGTCACAGGGGCTCACTATGGTTGAGTGGTGGTATAACACCACCTATCATATGACCACTAAATTGACTCCATTTGAAGCGGTTTATGGATATCCGCCTCCAACCCTACTCTCATATATCCCTGGCACTAGTTCTAATGAAGCAGCAGATCATATATTACGCAGCAGGGAACAACTTAGAAAATTTATGCTGATAAACAGAGGACTGGGAGGGAATTTGACAAAGGCAAATGGGTGTATCTAAAACTTCAACCTTACCGACAAAAAACCATAGCCCTAAGACATAACATGAAATTGGCTCCCAGATACTACGAGTCTTTTCAAATCGAAGAGAATATTGGTAAGGTTGCTTACCATTTAAGGTTACCCGAGTCTTCCAAGATTCATCTGACCTTTCATGTATTGTGCTAAAATAAGCACTAGGGTCACAGATCGAAGTATTGGCCACCCATCCTTTGACGAACTCCATGGGGGAGGTGTAGCCTGAGCCCGAGGGAAATGTGGAAAGATGCATGAAAAGATAAGGAGACCTAGTAGTGACTGAGGTCTTAGTGAAATGGGTGGGACTTCCTAAGGAGGATAGTAATTAGGAATCATTGTGGAGACTTCAAGCCCTTTACCCGCACCTTGTAGGCAATGTGCTTTGAAGGAAAGGAAGTTGTTATGATGCTAGCGGCAACAGGAACCCTAGACTTAGAGGTGAAAGGAAGAAGATGGAAGTGAACAACTGAAGTGAAGTCGAAGAAGTGAAGTGTTGAAGGGCTCAGATGGAACTGACTTCGTATCCATTCAAATGAAGTGCAACATTTTAGAGAAGCAAGTGAAACAGAGAGTTTTGAAGGCTGGGTCCAGGGGCTTTTTAGCATCAGAACAATATGACAACGTTTCTTATTTACTAGATTTTATGTAGAGGATTTTTGTAATACGCACTGTTTGGGACTTAATAACTTCAAACGCAACGGTTTTTAATTATTGTGATGTCTTTAGTGTTGTGTGGGTCAATTTATCAATTCCCTACTCAGTGAGAGAGTTTGTTGGAGAATATGGAATATATAGTGGAGACGAAGGAGAGAAAGGCATTTGGAAAATTACTGAGACTTGATTGGAAGGAGGTTTCTGGAATCCCTCGAAGAATTCCTACTATCAATTATACGTGTTGCTCATTTGAGCTTTTTATCAAACACCTTCTAGCATTTCCTATTACTCAACATAGGAACCCAACATTACAAACCCACCCTCCTCAGTACATCAACATAATTTCATAACCAGATTCTAATAGACCTTCTCTCCAAAGACCCATTCTTCCATTGTAGTAAAGATCGCCATTGCCATGACCATCGAAGTCGACGACATCGTCGTTTCCATGACCCATTGCCATCAACCCTCGACTTCATGAACCTCAAAACAAATAATTTTTCATGACCCTAAAAACTCTGGTTTTTATCTTGAATATTCTCATATCAATATATCTGAATACTCTCAATGAGACCAGAAGAAGCCATCCCATTTTTTAAAGTCTAGGTGGAGAAGGTCTTGAGTGAGTAGAGTCAATAATGCTTGTGATTCTTCACAAACTAATGCCACATTGATTTTTTTTATTTATTTATTAATGCCCCACTTTGTTGATGCTACGGGGGAGAGAAATAGACAAGAAGGAGGACGATGATCTGGTAGTGTCTGATGGGCAATGCTTGGTGTGGTGTTGTGTGGCAGTCTAGTATCATCTGGAGGGCAACGATTGGTGGTGTCGTGTGGTGGTTTGGTACAAGACGAGGCTCCCCAATTCTTTTTTTCACATAGGTCATTTGATCTTATTAGGTATCAACTGTGATGAGAGCAATCTTAATAGATTAGCCAAATGTCAAAAAAATATATGTTGAGAGCTATTGGGATAAAATTCAACACACATTGGATTAGCTAAATTCCAAATTATCTATAACTTCCAAAACTATTTCCAAACTTGAAAGTGATTGTAGATACATCAAATCCATATTTTATTGTTTTTTTTTTCTCTTTCTTTCTTTCTCACAACTACCACTTCCCTCTCGTAAACTAGAAAGTTCTTCTCCAATGTGGAGCTGGCAGATTTATTTATTAGTATCTCTATTGATTTGTCCAAATTCTAAACATCTTTTCCTTTGGAATAAAAGAAAAATTATTTGTACAAATTTAGTATGTGCAAGCTCACTTCTATAAAAAAAAGTTGGCAAATTTCTAAAAAATTATTTTTTAATTATGGGTTCCACTTTCTTACGAAAGAAATGTACATAATTAAAATTATATTTAACACTACCCTACGTAAAAATGCAGCAAGTGGAATTTCATCTAAACATAGAGGGTTATTTGATTGAGTTTCCTAGGAGCATCTCCGACGTAGTCACTAAAACATCAAGTTCCTTAAATTGAACTTGTTAAAAACCCCACAGGTTCAAATCTTTTCAACCAACCTAATAATTATACAATGGCTCTTCTTCTTTTTCTTCTTTTTTTATTTTAATCAAGCATTTCTGTTTTGGAGGGATCTTTTTCACTGTCAATATACAAAAAACAACTAGATAGATTATCTAAGGGTAAGCTTCTAAAAACGTGATTAGTTGCTACCCACTACGCAACTGAGTGTGCACATCGATTTTGAGATCAATAAAGTTTTGTAAATTTTCATTCTTGGTGGTAGTGAGAGATTTGTTGTATATCCACTATGATGTGTGAGATTTGCCAAATTGTGGTAGAACTTTGGTCTTCACTGCGCAAAAATGGCTCTTCATTTATAAAGATCCCCATGTAAAATGCCTCTCAAATATCCCCATGATGTTCAAATCATCCGATTCAAAATGCCTCTCAAAGAAGGTCAATCATAGACTTTTGGTTCGGTTAGTCAACGTTCAGCACCTCTGATTATGGATTAGTATAATACATTCAAAACACACGCCTTTCAGCACCTCTGACTAATATTGGTGATCAGAGAATTTTCCCAGTTTTCTTTTGCATGCATTGGAGGAAAAACAATGGGCGTTTTTATGCTTTAGGTAAAAAAAAAAAAAAAAAATTATAAAAAAAATTTACAAAATGATATGATTCGGAAAAGGCAAAACAATTATTTAATTTGTTTCTTCCAATCATGTTTTCATTTACACACAAGATTATACCAAATTCTTTCAGCTATGAAAAGCAGCTGCCATGAACAAGTAATTCACAGTTTCCAATCTGTACATCCAAAGGAAAACATAAGAGATTGATTTTTTTTTTTCAATAAAAAACCATTACTTGATTGATTTTCCTTCATTCTTGCTCAGCACAGCGTTGATCACTGAAGCATCCATTCTTGCTGATTCTCGTTTCACCCATTGAACAACCCTCTCAGCCTCCCTACTAACCCTCTCCTCCTCCTTCAATGCCTTCTTCATCCTCCTTTCTTGTTCGTCAACAGAGAAGGTGCTTAAATCAGATAAAAGCTCATCCTTCTGTTCCCAGTCTCTGTCGGCCTCCATGTTTGTTCCTGCAACCCCTTTGCTGCTGCTGCTCTTCTGCAGATCATTCTTCTTGGTGGAGAAACAAAAGCAACATGCTGTTCTTTGGGGAGACTCTGACCCCATCAGCAAAAACAAAGAATAAAAGAAAAAAGTTATCAGAATTTGATGGTCGATATCAAGAACAGACAACCCAGATCATTTTTCCTTTTAATTAAAACATGGAATATTTGTCTGGGGTTTTCTAGCTTTTACATCTATCTATCTGAACACCTCAAGCTGCCCTTGAAGAGCTTGCTTGTAAGACTTTGAAATGATCAGAAACATAAAGAGCTGTGAATGGAAACGTCATCAATCTGACCCGAAGGATGTAGTCTAATAATGGAGACTCCGCGTTATTCCACTATTGGGTTTTATTCTTGAGTTTTGCTATATCTTGCCTTCACATTTACGTCTTAACCATGTTGCTTTCACATTTTAAATTGAAATTAGTATTATTTTTAATAAAATATATTTTCTAATCAATTATATTGAATAGATGCGCATATTAATATATAAAATCGCTTATAGTCAAATTTTTCTTTTATTTTTTACTGTATTTTGGTTGACCTCAAATTAATAATTAATATCATTCACTATTTTTCAACTTTTCATAAAAATATTAAACATATCTCAATTTATTTTATACATTTAAATATAAATATCAACATATTTATATTAAACGCATTTTAATAAAACTCATAAATATTATTATTCATAAATTAATTCAAATTATCTAGGATTTTGCTACACAACCTTTTAATATTCATCTATACTCTATATTTCATATTTTTTAATATATTTTTTAAATTTTTTTTGAATTTATTTTTTATATTATTTTAAATTTTTTATTCACTATTCATATAAAAAAAATTTGATAAAAAAAATTTAAAATAATTAAAAAAAATAAAATATAAAATGTGAATAAATAGTAAAAAGTTCTGAATGATTTTTGAATTATCTATGTCGACCTCCAAACCATTCTCTTATTTCCAGTGCCACTTTCAGTTTAGCCACTCAAATATTTAATTGCTAGGGAAAAAAAAAAAGTTGAAGTGTTGAGATGATGGGACCAATTTGCGTATGATGTTCATATTCTTTCTAAACGATGATCCAATGAAGTCGCATCCTCGCTATTGGGTTGGTGGACGGTCACGTCCAAGCTGATGCAAAGCATCCAAATGCTCTTCAACTAATCCCTTATCCTAAGGTTTATCTTTAATTCCAGCATAATCTTTCGAAAACAATAGTTAAATCTCAAATCTATATAAAAATATATATATTTAATTTTTTAATAATAAATTCAACTTTTTTTTCAAATAATATACATAATGCTTGCACACTATAAGAGTGTATCTAATATTGTAATTCTTTATTTTTTTAATTTTTTTCTTATTAAATATGTAGTGTATAGATGATGAATAGAATAACTCAATTAATTTAGAAAGAATAAAACAAAAAATATTTTAAAAAAATAAAAATAAATATATTGTATAGTATATGGAGATGATGAGTAGCAAAACTCATCTTTTTAACCCTTCTGTTCCTATTAGCCTCCAATGTTGACGTGTGTGTCGGCAGGCCAATTCAATTTTTGTATTTTTAGACAAGGATTAAATTGTTTTCAGAATATTTTTATGGCAACTTATCTCATGGTTTACTTAACTTAGTTTGTTTTCAAAAGATATTTTAACTCATTTTATTTCATCTATTCATTATAATTTTTTAAAATTTCAAAATAAAAATAATATTATAATAATATGTTATTCAACTTTTATCTCACCTTATCTCATCTCAACTCACTATTTAAACTTCCCTAAACATAAAATCTAGAGTACATTATTCCTAAGTTCTCATTCCTTTATTATCTTTTTAATTTCTTTTAGGCTTAACTCCAAAACTTGAATATTTTAAAAGTGATTGAAGGGATCTCCAATCTCCACGTGTTATATAAATTATATGCTTATCAAAAGAAATATTGACTTCGAGATTCATGGTAAATCTTTAGGCATTCGCTGCTTATATTCGTATAGTCATTGGTCTTAAAAGTTATTTATATGTATGCTTTAGGAATATTTGGTTAGATGCCGGTTTGAATAGTTAAAGTATTTTATCTCATCTTATTATTATAATTTTTTAATTTTTTTTACATAAAATATAATAAATAATTTAATTTTTTTAAATCTAAAAACAATAATAATATTAAAAAAGAATATTTTAACAATATCTTATTAAATTTTTAACTTTATTGTAAATCATCTAATTTTAACTCACTATCCAAACTGCCCCTAATTCATAAAGGGCCAATAAGTACATAAGAAATTTAAATCACCTTAGTAATAATATTTTATATCGGGCACACGGATGGTTTGGTTGTTATTTAGAATTATAAAATAAAATATTTAGATCATCATGGTTTTTAAAAAGAAAATAATAGACTTATAATTATATTTTAAATGAAAGATGGTTATAAAAATTGAGATTAATTATAATAAAGTGACACGATTATATTAATTGAGTGTAAAAAAATTGTAAAATATTTATAGGTATATTACTATAATTTAAAAAATAAAGAATGCTAAATTTACACAAATATCAAAATTTAGTGGCTTAATATTAATTAACTTTATAATAATAAAAGCTTTATAATTTAGTGTATCCAGTAAAATTATGTCGTACTCCTGTATACATAGGCGTTGTCTAATTTCATTCGTTCAATAAAATTTCTTACTTTTCAAAAAAAAAAAAAAAAAAATTATGACGTAAATTTATTTTGATAAAATAGTTTTGTAGACAAGTCTTTCTCTTAAGAGCAGCCTCTTAAGAGCAGCCGTATTTGTTTTATTAGCAATTTCTAAAAGAGCCGTACTACGTATCAGTTTCTGTTTATGGTTGATGCGTAGAACACTTATAAGTATAATTGTTTTTTTTTCTTCTCTCTCATAACTTAAAATTAGTGATTAAGGAGATGCCATATACAATGTGGAATGGCTGATGCCAAAACAGGGGCTGATATAAAGTATTTTTCTTTCTAAAATTTTTTGTTAAATCAAACCAAACATCTTTAAATCTTAAAATAATTTTTTATTTTAAATTTTTAACATTTCTTTCAATCATTACTTAATCATTACTCAAACACAAAAATCAATATAATTTTTACAAACTTAAAAACAAAAAATAATTTAAAAAATTATATTCAAACAAATTTTTAATTATATCTATCTTTCACAAACTCAAATACAATACTTATTAAAGAATTTATCTCTCGTCTTTCAAAATTTAACCTCAAATGAATTTTCAAATAAGTACAACATTTTTATAACCAAACATTTCACATATTTTCAAATATTTTTTTTAAACACAAATTTCTTTCATAAAAATTAAGTCACGTTTATTTTCATAATTATTTTCATCGGATTTAATCATTATAATTTTTTTAAATTTTTACATAAAATANAAAATAATATTAAAAAATATATTTTTAATAATATTTTATTTAATTTTTAATTTATATATAAACAATCTGTAAATATAAACGATTCAGAAGTTAAAAAAAAAAAAAAAAAAGGTTGGTGGCATTAACGGGTACACATTTCAGAAAGAGCGAGGGAGCCCGAGGCTTTTATGCTTGTAGTTTCTACGAATCAACTCGTTTTTTAGACCAAACATGGCGCCTTGTTTTGTGTCGATCGAGTGTTGAGACAACGATTTTAAGATCATCTCCAGAGAGCTGCCGCCATCTCCAAACCCGTTTTGGCTTTGCCGTCCTAGTCCAGTATGAGGGAGATTGAGGCATTGTGGGAGGAAGCTAGGGAGCTGAGTCTGGGGAACTCCGGGGGAGTAGAGAGGCTGGACTCACCCCCAACCCCTCTCCAATTCCTCAGAGACTTCGTGTCCCCTAACAAGCCCTGTGTTATCTCCAACGCTACTCTTCACTGGCCCGCCCTCTCCTCCTGGTCCCGTGATTCCTACCTCACTCGAGCCCTCTCCTCTGCTCATGTCTCCCTCCACCTTACCCCCAATGGCCGAGCCGACGCTGCCGTCCCCATAAATTCCGACGACCCATCTACCCTCTGCTTCGCCTCCGCACACGCCCTGCGCATGCCCTTCCCGGAAGCTCTTAATCTCATCGTCAATCCCCATTCCACAAATTTCGTGGCGTATGCCCAGCAGCAGAACGACTGCTTCCGGTCCGAGTACTCGGCGCTGGCTCAGGACTGCGACGCTCACATCCCTTGGGCCACCGACGCCCTCGGATGCCTCCCCGAAGCTGTTAATCTTTGGGTTGGCAACCATCTCTCCGAGACCTCTTTCCACAAGGACCATTACGAGAATCTCTACGCCGTCGTTTCCGGTGAGAAGCATTTCCTGCTGCTTCCTCCCACCGATGTTCATCGTATCTACATCCGCAACTACCCTGCCGCGCGTTATTCTTACTCCCAGGTTTTCAGACCCTTGTTTTTAATAAGTAAAAATTTATTTATCAAATGCAATACATTCTAATACTAGAAAAACGAAGACAAAAACTCATTAAAAGCCCCTCCATTGAGTACAATAGCTGAAAACCAACTAATCAAGGAACACAAAAAAATTCCCAGAGTTCTTTTATTTTGCGTTCCCTATTATTAAAACATCTTTCATTCATTTCCAACCAAATGCACTACATAATGCACAAATGAATCGTCTTCCACGTAGCTACCATTTGAGAGCAAGTATGAAGTCTTGTCCAACATGCGAGTAAATCTACCACTGATTTTGGCATAACCCAGGTCAGTCTGGATCTTCTAAACATACCATCTCATAACACTTTAGCCACATCACAATGTAAAAATAAATGATTCACTGACTCCGCAGCCTTCTTGCACATGAAGGGCCACTCCATAACAATCATTCTACGCTTTCTCAGATTGTCAATAGTCTGAATATGTAACAATCATTCTACGCTTTCTCAGATTGTCAATAGTCTGAATATTCCCAATTGCTGCTGTCCATACAAAACAAGCAACCTTTGACGGAACATGAACCTTCCAAATACTCTTCCAAGGAAAAGAAATGTACTGCTGATCGGACAACATCTTATAATATGATCTAACAGAAAAAATTTTAGACGCTGTATATCTCCAGAACATTTGATCCCTGTCATGTCTTCTAATATCCACTGAATACAAAAATCTAAAAAAATCAGTCAATTTTCCAATCCTGGACATGTCTGAAAAATCTAACATCCCAATGCACCTCTCAATTAGGGTAACTCATCAACTCTGAAATTGATGCGTGCTGATTAACAGCCAATCTGAAAACAGCCGGAAAAGCTCTAAACAGTGCATTCTCAGTTCACCAAACATCAAACCAGAATCGAACTCTTGAACCATCACCAACCACAAATTTGACTTGTTTCACAAATAATCCCATCCTTTCCTAATAAACTTCCATAGACTCACACCATAAGACCCCCTACTCTCCTTAGAGCACCATCGCCCCCAATCACTCCCATACTTCAGATCGATCACCCCCCACCACAACGCTTCCTCTTCCCTATGATATCTCCACAACCACTTCCCTAACAACGTCTTATTAAAACTACACAAATTACGACCAATCCTCCATCAAAAATCGGACAACATACTTTTTTCCAGCTTACTAAACAAATCTTATTCTCCTCTTCCAAACCACCCCACAAAAAAGCTCTATACAACTTTTCAATACAATTAGCCACTCCAATTGGTAAAGGAAATAATGAAAGGAAGTAAGTTGGTATATTAAAAAGAGTATTCTTTATAGGGGTGATTCTACCCCCTTTAGATAAATACAATCTTTTCCACTTCGCCAACCTATTCTCAATCTTCTCAACCACCCCATCCCAAATATATTTTGCCTTGAACGATGCCCCCAGCGGAAAACCCAAATATTTCATGGGCAAATAAGCAACTCTACACCCCAATAATTCTGCCAAATTGTTAATATTATGCACATCTCCCACTGGGACCAGCTTCGATCTACCCAAGGTCACCTTTAGCCTGGATACGGCTTGAAAACATAACAAGACAGCCCTCGAAGCTTGAATCTGTTCCCCAACAACATTCCAAAAAATAAGAGTATCATTAGCAAAAAGCAAATGTGATATGGAAATGAAACCATTATTATTAGTTCCCACTGAGAAACCTAAAATAAAACCTCCTCCTACCACTGCTTTCAGACCTTTAGACCGAGATAAGGGAAAAAGGCCCAAAAATTATGGCAAATCCTATCCTAATTTGTAAATTCTCTTGTATGCTTTTTTGATTTGCAGGACACCGGAAAGTTTACATTGGAGCCTGAGAAGCCAATGAGATGTGTGCCTTGGTGCAGTGTGGATCCGTATCCTTCTCCGGAGGCTAAACACAGTGCGATGTCCAGATTCCCCTTGTATTTCAACGGCCCAAAACCCTTTGAGTGTACGGTCAAGGCTGGAGAGATTCTTTACTTGTAAGTTCTACCAGTTCTTTTTCTTTGTTTGTTGAACAACATTGCACACATAATTGAATTGGTATGATGAAATTCTTTTCAAAGGTAAAACTAACCCAAGCCAAGTGCATTGAACTATATAATGAAAGGGAATTTAGTTTGCAACTCAACTAATGGTCATTATACTTGAGCATTAAACCTGGACTAATTATATTAGAACGTTAGCATTATCATTAGTACGCCAAAATTAGAGAGAGTGATTTTATTGGAGATCTCTTGGCATCAAAAATAAAAAGCATTGTGGTTGAAAGGAGACCCAAGTACAAAATTCTTTCATAGAGTGGCCAACTCTGATAGGAGAACTAATATCGTTGAGATGCTGAATATAAATGGTGTGGATTATATGGAGGCTTCTGTGATTCGAGAACATGTTGCTGGATTTTTTGAATACTTGCTTATTGAACAAGTGGGGTGGCGGCCAAAACTTGATGGACTAGCCTTTGAGTCCATTGACCTACATCATGTTTCTTGGTTGGAGAGGCCCTTTGAGGAAATGGAGGTTCACGGTGTGGTAAGGAGAATGGTTAAAGACTAAGCACCTAGTCCAGATGGTTTTTCTATGGGATTCAATCAATCATGTTGGAATGTGGTGAATGAGAATTTAATGAAGGTGTTCCAAGAATTCTTTTCGGTTGGGAAATTTGAGAAAAGCCTTAATGCCACGTTTGTTACACTCATTCCCAAGAAGATTGGGGCATCGGAGGTGAAGGATTATCTGCCCATTAGTCTTGTGAATGGGGTGTATAAGATCATATCCAAGGTGCTAGCAAATCGCCTTGGGAGTTTTTGGAGAGGATCATTACCTAACCCCAAAATGCATTTGTAAATGATAGGAAAATTCTGGACTTAGTCTTCATCGCCGATGAATGCCTAGATGGTAGGCTTAAATCTGGCAATCTGGGGATTTTATGCAAGTTGGATATGTAGAAGGCCTATGATCATGTGAATTGGGAGTTCCTAACTTACTTGCTTGGGCGGTGTGGATTTGGGGAGAGATGGTGCTTGTTAATCGGTTGGTGCATTTCAATGGTGGAGTTTTCAGTCTTGGTGAATGACAATCTAGTTGGTTTTCTTTAACAGCTCTTGAGGTCTAAGACAAGGGGATCCTTTATCCCCACTCCTGTTTGTCATTGTTATGGAGACGCTTAGCAAAATGATCTTAGCCTTGGTTAAGAGTGATTTTATTGTTCGATTCTCGGTTGGTGACCCTAATAGGAGTTCTCTTAACATTTCTCAGTTGTTGTTTGTAGATGATACACTGATATTTTGTGAGGCAAAACAAAACTAGAATCGGGCATTGAGGGCACTTCTACTATGCTTTGAAGAGGCATCAGTGTTGAAAGTGAATTTTGATAAATCAGAATTGGTGCCAGTGGGTAATGTTTGCAACATCCTTCAGTTGGCTAATGCTCTTAGATGTAAGTTTTTCTCTCTTCCCATGAATTACCTTGGTCTTCCCTTGGGGTAGCCTCAAGGGCTAAATTGATTTGGGATACAATGATTGAGAAGATTGAATGCAGATTGGAAGGTTGGAAGAGATTGTATTTGTCGAAAGGTGGTAGGATCACCTTAATCAAAAGCACTCTATCTAATTTACCAACTTATTTTCTTATTCTTATTTGTATTTCCAATTCTAGCAAGTGTGGGGAATCGTATCGAGAAACTTTATCGTGATTTCCTTTGGAATGGCTTGGGAGATGAATTCAAATTTCATCTAGTCAAGTGGGATAAGGTATGCTCTCCAATCTCTTCTGGTGGGTTGGGTATTAGAACTCTGAGGATTTTCAATTGATCATTGTGAAATGATTGCGGCGATATAATCATATAATACAGAACTGGAAGCTGTATGTAAGTTGGTGATTGACTTCAAATATGGAGGT
>QEOT01007118.1:62581-79699 GCA_003123785.1 Pterocarya stenoptera | reverse complement strand
TGGTCGTCCGTCCTACAAATTTGGCATCGTGGAGGATGCGGCGTTGACCAGAGATGGAGCGTCCTTGTCCCTCGGCTGGAAGAACCGCTGCCATGACCATTTGTGTGACCTGGAGGATTGCAAGAAGGACCACCACAATTGGAGGAATTGTTGGTGGCTGTAAAAGCAGCAGTAGAGGAGGAAGAACCATCAAGAGATTTCTGAAAAATCTCAAAACTTTCTTCCTTTGGGATTAAATCTGAAAAACAGGGGAGAGGGGTTTGGGCCTTTTGAGCGGTGGAGAAGCTCGAAAAATCAGGCCCTAGGCCGCGGAGGAACCAGTGCACCTTATTGGTGCCATCAACAGGCCGGCCAATGGCATGGAGCTGNAAGGCTTCGGCGAGTTGGGCAGATGGTTCACTCCGAGTGTAACGCTGGCGACAGCGATCGGCATAGTGGTCGTCCGTCCTACAAATTTGGCATCGTGGAGGATGCGGCGTTGACCAGAGATGGAGCGTCCTTGTCCCTCGGCTGGAAGAACCGCTGCCATGACCATTTGTGCGACCTGGAGGATTGCGAGAAGGACCACCACGATTGGAGGAATTGTTGGTGGCTGTAAAAGCAGCAGCAGAGGAGGAAGAACCATCAAGAGATTTCTGAAAAATCTCAAAACTTTTACCTTTGGGATTAAATCTGAAAAACAGGGGAGACGGGTTTGGGCCTTTTGAGCGGTGGAGAAGCTCGAAAAATCAGGCCCTAGGCCGCGGAGGAACCAGTGCACCTTATTGGTGCCATCAACAGGCCGGCCAATGGCATGGAGCTAGTCACAAAGTGCTTTGAAGGCATGGGCATAAGCGGCAACTGAACGAGTTCCGCGTTTCATCAACTAGAGATCATCCTTAAGGCAGAGTTCTCGGGCTTTCGATCGGTGGCTGAAAGCGTTTTCCATGGCAAGCCACACCTCACGAGCGGTGGAGAGTCCAACGGCTTCGGCCATAGCTTCCTCCGTGAGGGAGGAGAGAAGAAGGCTGAGCAAGCGCTGGTCCATGCTCTTCCACGCCAGGTATTTGTTGTTTGGTGTCTGAGAGGTTGGTGGGTCGAATTTGGGTGGCGGCACAATGGTGCCATCAACGTGACCGAGCAAATCTTGACTCTCAAGAAGGGGAAGAAGTTGACTCTTCCAGAGGAGGTAGTTGGATGATGATAGTTTAATGGTGACCATGTGGATCATGGTATTGAAGGGAAGGAGGGTGGGTGCGGAATCAGAGGCCATTTGGATCGAAGGAGGTTAATCCAGGTATGCTCTAATACCATGAGAATGTTTGAAATCCACCTTGCTTTACGGTGGTGAATTGTATTGCTTTATATAATTGTTTACAGACTGTATGTAGTTAATACAAATTAATGAATTTACAATAAAAGGAAACAATGTACAAATAAATCTCCCATAATCACGGTAGTCAACTTTGGCAGGTATGGGAAGACTTTGATTGAGGAGTGATATCCTCAACAAAAAACTTACAATTTTCGTGGCCCTTAAAGCTCCCAAAACAATTTCACTCAAGAACTCTCAAGAACTTCACTCGGTTTCACTCTATTGCTCACTAAGGGGGAGAAATGCTCTTAGGACTCAAGAGAAGACTTGGAGGAGAGGTGTGGAGAAGTGAGGAAGTGAGGGAGGTATTTATATGCTTCAATAGGGGAGGGGGACGCTGGCCTTAGATGAAGATGAGGCTTTGGATTGGAGGAGGTAGGAGGTGGAGTGATGAGTGAAGTTTTTCAGCTTTGTGTCATGCTTGGTCAGCTGAATAATGCCTATATTTTCATGATTTCTTCATGTTCAGGCGTAAGAGTGAGTCTATAGGTGTAGGGGGCTGCATTGGTGCAGAAAATAAATCCAAAAAAATCAAAAGAGATAAACACAAAGGAGGCCAATGGTTTTGAATAAAAACTATCCAGATTTTGATTCCCTTCTTGTCTCTTCTCCTTGGTCTGAATTGGGGGCATTATTGCCACCATTGAGTGGATTTTTCAGGTGGTTAAGGGACCTAGGTGGTTTCGTGGGGAGTGGCTCAACCAAGAGCAGAAAATTCAACTAAAAACAATGTCATTCGGTTGCCATCCAACTAGCCTTTAGGTGCAATTGGTTTTGGGATTTTTGGCTTGGTTTTTTAAACCAATTTCATCCAGAGCTTGGTCTGGGTTATAAGGGATCATATGAGGTATTAAAGGACCATATTGCCTTTGAGAAAAAGGAAAAAAAAAAAAAAAGATTGGGTTTAAGGGCAAAACAGTCTATGCACATAAAGGGCACACATGTGTGCCGATTAGTGTAGTTTGGAGTTTGATATGTCATTTCTTCTAATGACATATGTAGAGGTTTATCTAGGGTCTTAGTATGATCTAAGATTGATTTAATTGAGTAATAAAATAAGAAAATTTCATATCAAAAGGTTAAAAAAGATTAAGAAAAAAAATTAAGCTCTAAAACATGGTTTAAAGATCACTAATCATGGGTAAGTGGATTAATGGTCTTAACCAAATTTCAAAACTTAATTTGGGTACTTAGGGTATGACATGGGCTTAAGGAAACCCATGATATGGTGTATTGGACTTTCAAATTGAAGAGTGAAATAGAACAAAACAAGGCTTTGGATCTTGTGGGCTTAAAAGAGACATGACTGTGGGCTAATGGTCCAAGGGCTTTTGGGTTTGAGTGGATAGGGGTCCTTGTTTCTAAATTTTGAGAGATTAAGAGAGACCTCAAGATCTACTAATATGGGGCTTGAAAGACTTATCTTGACATAATTGAGTCATGGGTCAAATCTATATCAAGCTTGACCCAAAGGCCTTATGCCTTCCTCATACTTGGATCAAGGCTATCCTACCAAGTCTTGCACTCCTATGAGGCTTGTTTTAGGGCATCTAAGGATTAGCCCATAAATTTCCTAAGGTTAAAGGCCTTAATAGAATTACTAATGGGCTTGCTTCTCTAATCCTTCATGCTTAATAAGTTGGGCCTAATACATTCACTCTTACTAAGTTAGGCTTAATGGCTTTATGTTCTTTTCATTGGGCCTATTTTATAGTGTCCTCCAATATAGGCTTAAAACTTTATATCTTCCAAGTTTGGCCTAAGGCTTTTTAACATCTTAACCTTAGCCCATCACATCCTTAGTGCATTAGTGCCCTAAAATCTTATGTCCATAAAGTGGGGCCTAAAGTCTTATTGCCTCTCTTAAGCTTTTATACCCAAAAAGCTTGGGCCCTTAGTAAACCACTCTTTGGGCCTTCTCCAATTCCATCAAATATTTAACATAAATTGCTTAACCCATTAATATGGCAACCATCTAATATGTCATGTGTCATTCCCTTATGGGTCTTTTGGCTTCTTATTCTCAAAATTAATAACGCACTAATAATTCTCCAAAATAATATTACTAACCAATCAAACTCCAAAAATTCCTTTTTCCTCAAAAATCAATATTGCATTAGAAACTCCTAATAATTATTCTAAAACCAAAGTAGATGGCCTTTTCACCAACTCAAGTATCTAAATTGATCTTATTGTTAAATCGTCCAACTTCTAATTAACTAAGATTAAGGAGCTTTTTAGGCAGGGTGTTACACTTAGCTTCCCAAACACTTTTCCCTCTCCCCTTTAGCCCACTTACACATCTAGAGTCATGGGTCTCTTTTGTGTGATGCACAAGCCCTATTGGCTTGGGTGTGTCCCTAGGTTTCTTCTAGGGCTTTTGGGCTCAAGCCCACTTAGTTGGCCAAATTTCTAGGGGTTTGAATGGCCCTTTCTCTTGGGCTTTAGATGCTACTACAAGTCCAAGGCCTCTATCCAATTAGACCTAATCTCATGACCCTAAAATAATACTAAGGCAACGATAATAATTATGGATGAAATCTAGCTAAGTTTCGGCTTTGGATGCTACTACAAGTCCAAGGCCTCTATCCAATTAGTGCGTATTTCTCAGGAGTTGCCGAAAAGCTGCAGATCCTTTTTTTTTTTGTCTTGAAGAAAGTAAAATAAAACTAAGCAAAAAAAAACCTTGATAGAGAAGATGAGTGTGTTGAACCCAAGGTTTCAAGTTTCATATAATTACAATACTACATATCGATTTTGATGATAACAAATGAATTCAAGCGGGATAATTGATTCATTTTATAGATTCATCTCTTCTCCCTCGACTTCATTCTTCTTTCTTTCCTTAATTCTGGAGAGTGACTTCTCAAACAAGTCAATTTGGGTCAACACTATTTTTTTCATCACGTCTGAATGCTCCAATATTTCATCACGTTTTCTTGAATGCTCTTCTTGAGCCTTCGTTTTGATTAGAATTTACAGCCGCACGTAAGGCTGCATGGCAGCTGCTGAAAATGTAGGTCGACGATTATTCGTAGACCTCGTCTCGGTGGTGCCCCAGCCGCTTCCTGAATTAACGATGTCTCATCGTGTGCCAAAAAATAAAGATGGTGAATTATTCTTTTAGTTTTCTAAGGAGGAAATTCATAGATTGGCTGAACCTTTCAAGTTTTCCATTGTTTTGAAATTCCTCAGGAATCGTCCCTCCTTGGATGCCATTCGGGCATTTATTCAAAATCGATGGAATCTTGATGGCATCCCAGTAGTTTCTACAATGAGACGTCCCAGAAACGTGTTCATACGAATGATTTCGGAAGAAGATTGCATGAAGGCATTATCACGTGAAGCTTGTGATATAGACGGGATCCCTTATCGACGTTTCCATTGGACCCCAGAATTTAAGGAAGAAGAAGAGCCATTGATAGTGCCGGTATGGATAGTATTGCCTGGATTGCCTCCCAATTTCTTTCATGAATCTTTTCTGAAAATCTTTACAGTGCCAATAGGAAGATTCATCAGACGTGATAATCCTACTCGCTGTGCGACTCGAACTGATGGTGCTCGTATTTGCGTGGAGATGAATGCTGCCAAAGAGCCTCTATCACATTTTTGGATTGGGACTCCCTGGTTGGGAACTAGCTGTAAGCAAGAAATAATATATGAAACATTACCTGCATTCTGTTCTTCGTGCAAAATACAGGGGCACAATTTAAGGACATGTCGAGCTGGAAAAAAGATTGAAAGAAAAGAATGGGTTCGGGTTCAAGAACCTGTTGATGAAGGAACTGCTGTGGAGGAGCCAGTTATCGAAGAACCAATTGTTATTGTGGAAAAAGATGTCACTGGTAATAAAGAAAATGATGTAAATCAAGTTACAGGTGAAGAGCCGAATCCCTTGAGGGAGGAGATAGAATCGGAGAAAGATCTTGTTGTAATACCAGGTTTGGAGATTTCTACGGAACAGAGGAAAAACAAGAATATGGTAGAAGGGAATGAAGAAACAGTGGAGAATTCCCCTCTGTTGAAGGAAGCTGAGTTGGATATGGTCATGACAGAGGTTGAAAATGTTTCTAGAATTGATAAGAATAATGATCAGAGGATGGAGGATCAATTACATGATGAGGGTTTCTTATTGGAAGAAGGGTCCATGTCTGATCCAGAGCCTGAATTTCATGCTGAAATATGTCCCCAGGATAAAGAATTTCATTCGGAATCAGAAGGGGAAGTAGGGAAGAGGAAATATCATAAGAGGCATTTTGAAAAAATTAGAGGTTCTAAAAGGGTGATTACTCGTGCTACAAACATTTCTCAGTAAAATGGTTAGTTTCTAAAGGTATACTGAGTATTAAGAAAAGGTTAGGAATGTTGAGAATAGTTCAGGATTTTATTAATATACATAGGATTATGAGGGAATCACAAGTTGTAAATAATTCTAATACTGAGGAGTTTGTAGAAAAATCTGGGGAGTTGGAAAGGATGGGAGGGATGTGCTGGTTGTCAATATGGTTTTTTATGTAATATGGAGGAGAAATGCTGTAATAGTTATCTATATGTTTAGTCCAATTTTAGTTTGGAATATCCGAGGCCTTGGAACCTCTGTAATAGTTATCTTATGGAGCCTTTTGCAGCTGAAGATAAAACACAAGGTTTGAAACAATCGTTACGAATGGATAATTTTATCACAAATGAAAGAGAGGAAGGTAAAATTTGGGTGCTTTGGCAGGATGACATCTCTGTCCATCTAATAGTATGTAGAGAATAGTTCATTTGCATTCGAGTGGAAGCTGAGAATGCAAGTTTTCTGTGTTGTTTTGTATATGCGAAGTGTATCATGACTGAAAGGAGAGATCTCTGGGAGCATTTGAACACTCAGTTAATTGGAAGTGATCCTTGTCTAATCATAGGGGATTTTAATATAATTAGAAATGATTCGGAATATAGGGGGGTAGACAGAGGCCGAGAATAGCTATGGAGGATTTTAATTCCTGGATTGAGCAGTGCGGTTTGATTGAAATAAAATCTTTGGGCAGTAGGTTTTCTTGGTGCAATGGACAACGTGGTTTGTCAAGAAGCTGGGCTAAATTAGATAGAGGTTTCGTGAATGTGAGTTGTTTGGTTAGATTCCCGAATACAATAATTAGATATCTACCTCGTTCCACATCAGATCATTCACCCATGATTGTGGAATTTCAGTTGGATCCTTTCTCTTATGGGATAAAACCATTTCGTTTTCAACAAATGTGGACAGATCATATAGAGTTTCGACCGTTTGTTGAGAAAATTTGGCTGGAATTTGTAGGAGGCTCGGGTCTTTTGAAATTAGCCTTAAAACTTAAGAAATTAAGAGGTGCTTTGAGAAACTGGAACAAACAGATTTTTGGTAGAACAGAAGCTCATATGCAGATTTTACAATCTCAAATTGATAATCTAGAATTGGATTTACAGCAGAATTGGGATCCAAACATTGAACAAGATCTTGTGTTGAAGAATGTAGAATTAGAAGTTTGGCGAAAGCGGGAAGATATTAGATTGGCGCAAATAGCTAAAATAAAGTGGAGAGTTGATGGGGATCAAAACTCAAAGTTTTTCCATGCTTATTTATCTTACAAAAGAAAGAAGAAAGTTATGGAGATGAGATTGCAGGATGGTGTTTGTTTGCAATCACCGGAAGCAATACATCTAGACTCTGTTAATTATTTTTCTTCTTTTTTGCAGAAGGAGTCCCTTGGAAATCTTCCAGATTTATCCCAGATTATTTCGCCTATTATTACAGCAGAGGAGTGTGCTTTGATATGCAAAATCCCTTCTTTGGAAGAGGTAAAATGTGCCTTGGATTCTATCCCTTCTAATAGTGCTCCAGGACCGGATGGTTTTGGAGCGGGTTTTTTTAAACATTGTTGGGATTTTATTAAAAAAGATTGCATGGAAGCAATTGAAGATTTTTTTAAAGGTAAGAAATTGCCTAGATTTTATACTTCATCTTATGTGGTTTTAATACCAAAAATGGAAAGACCAACTGGTTTTGATAAATTCAGACCAATTAGTCTTTGTTCGGTTTTTTATAAAATTTGTTCCAAAGTAATTGTTAATCGTTTGGCACCTTTTCTTCCAAAAATAATCTCTCTTGAACAAGGTGCTTTCATTCCAGGTAGAAGTATATATGAAAATATAAGCCTAACTCAGGAAATGGTGCATTCTATAAATAAAAAGATACATGGTGGAAATGTGGTTTTAAAATTAGATATGGCAAAAGCATATGATCGTGTTGATTGGGATGTTTTGTTGATGGTGCTTAGTGCGTTTGGTTTTTCTAAATCAGTTTGTGGATTGATTAAGGAATGCATAACTACGCCATTGTACTCTATACTTATGAATGGGACTACAAAAGGTTTTTTTCAAGGTGGTAGAAGGTTGAGGCAAGGGGATCCATTATCCCCTTATTTGTTCATTATTTTGCAGGAACTTCTATCTCGGCTCATAAAGAAAAGTGTGGAAGAGAAGAGTTTTGGACAATTCACTCAAGCTCGTGGTACAAATTTGATATCCCATTTAATGTATGCGGATGATGTGGTTATTTTTACAAATGGAGGAAGAAATTCCATTAGAAATATACTTCAAATTTTAGAGACATACGAGCATTGGACAGGACAGTTAGTTAACAAAGAAAAAACTTCCATTTTCTTTTCAAATAAAATCTCCATGGCAAGGAAGAGGAACCTGAAAAGATTGACGGGGTTCTCGGAAGGTAATTTTCCTTTTAAATATTTGGGGTGCCCTATTGTTTCCGGAAAACTGAAAATTATGGATTTGGAGGATTTGGTAAGTAAGGTTAGGAATAAAATTAGTGGATGGAAGATGAAACTTTTATCTGCGGGAGGAAGAGTGATTTTGTTAAGACATGTTCTTGCAAGCATGGCGTTGCATTTTCTTGCAGTGTTAAAAGTTCCAAAACAGGTTATCCTTTATTTAAATCGTATTATGAGTTCTTTTTTTTGGGGAGAGAGTGAGGGAAAAGAAAAAAGAAAATGGATATCTTGGAGTAATATTTGTAGACCTATTGAAGAAGGAGGTTTGGGAATTAGACCTTTTGAGGAAGTTCAACAAGCACTTCAATTGAAATTTGCTTGGAAGATAATGCATGAAGCTTCTCTTTGGGCAGATTTTTTTTGTAAGAAACATATTGGCAATAAACCTTTCATGTTAATTGGTACTCCTAAGGGGACATGTTTTTAGTGTATAATTGCTAAAAAGATACCTATGATACTCAATTATACTAAATGGAAAATTAGAGATGGGAATATATTTTTTGGTATGATAAGTGGTTTGAACAGGAATCTTTTGCTGAAATACTACCAGTAGTGGATCAACCTCTTCTCAAAATTAAGGAATGTAAGTTACAACACGGATGGGATGTGGAAGTATTAGAAAGATTGGTGGGTACAGATTTTACAGAAAAAATTCTAAATGTGTTAGCAAAAAGTAAAGAAGGCAAGGATGTTCTAATCTAGACCAAAGCAGAAGATGGATTATTCTCTACTAAATCAACATGGGACTGCATAAGGGTGAGAAGTCCTACTCTAGAAGAGCATAAATGGATATGGAATAAATTACTCCCAAAAAAATTCTCAATATTTATGTGGAAAGCTTGGTATGGCGCTCTAGCGGTGGATGATAGAATTAAGAGGATTGGAATTCCTCTAGTTTCGAAATGCAATTACTGTAGACAAGGGCAGGAGGAAAATCTGAACCATGTCTTATTTGAGGGAGAATTTGCAGCAGGAGTTTGGGAAAAATGTGGAAGGTTATTGGGTATGCCGGTGGGTAGAACTTGGAATGGGACTTGCCTTAGCTGGTTTAGAAAAGCTTCAAATTACTCTCAAATAGGTGTACTAATTGGTTTATTGCCTACTATTATTTCTTGGAGGCTTTGGGGAAGAAGGTGTTCAGCTCGTATGGCAAATAATATGGAATCAGAAAATGTGGTGTGGCA
The DNA here is from genome assembly GCA_003123785.1 of Pterocarya stenoptera. Classification (NCBI taxonomy): domain Eukaryota; kingdom Viridiplantae; phylum Streptophyta; class Magnoliopsida; order Fagales; family Juglandaceae; genus Pterocarya; species Pterocarya stenoptera. Next base: position 70,355 of record QEOT01007118.1, on the reverse strand, counting down.
TTTTATCAAATACTGGGTAGGCATGATTAGCAATGGAATTTCAAAAATCAAAAAGTTTCAGCAGGCCGATTCTTACATATTACAGAGTCTAAATATTCAGCCTATTCCTATGCAACAACAGCAAGTTAAATATGTTTCATGGTCCAAGCCTACCAATGGAAGAGTGAAGCTAAATACGGATGGAAGTTCTATGGGAAACCCAGGAAATTCAGGGGTTGGTGGAGTGATTCGGGATGAGCAGGGACAAGTGTTGTTGGCTTTCTCTTTGAATATAGGAAATGGAGATAGTAACAGAGCAGAATTAAGGGCTATGTTGGAAGGCATTAAACGTTGTAGGCAATTAAATTTGACAGCAGTGGATATAGAAATGGATTTGGAAGTGGTTCTCTCGTGGCTGAGGAAAAATCGGTGTGGAACATGGTATTTGGAAGATTATTGGGAGGAGATTCAAGAAATGTTAATGAGTATGGATTATAAAGTCTCTCACATTTTCAGGGAGGGGAATTCGGTGGCAGATTGGTTAGCTAGAAGAGGAGCTACAAGTGATAATGCAGAATGGAGAACTAGAAATGAGCTGCCGCTTGCGCTGAGAGGTTTGATCAGAACTGATAAATGGGGATTACCGTCAATAAGAAGCAGAAGCAAGGTATGGCAGGAGTTTTTCGACCTGTTATATTGTAGCTATACTGCAGAAACCTGTTACATGGATGAAATTATGTTTGTAATTCTTATATTGCAGTAGAAGTACTTCGTATGTGTAGTATCGGCAAGTTAAAACAAGGCGTTTTCGCTTGTTTAATTTATAAGTCTGGTTTCGGGTTGTTTAGTGGTTAGGAATGTGAATATTATATAGGCTTGTTTAGTACTGTGTTTAGTTTTCTTTTGTAGTTTTTTGATGGTATTAGGGAGGATTTTATTATTTTCCCAAATACCAGTTTTTGTAACCACGGTTTTCCTCCGCCAGAAGTGAGGGATATATTAATAAACTTGGGACAGAGTTGCTATGTGGGTGGCTACTGGTCTTCTATAAAAAAAAAATGAATTCAAGCATAAATAAATCTCATGCTCAAGTTGTCTACACAATGAAGGTAAGCACAACAATGAACCAAGCATGAACAAGAAATGGAACAAACTCACAAATGAAGCTCTTAGAGTAATTTTGTACATCTCTTGATAAAATTCGAAATTGGATTAAGGGTCAAAATTAATCTTTTATCATAAAGCATCAAATTATATTTTCTACATGTTCATGACATATTTGAAAATTAAAAGTTTAAAATTTGATTTTTTGAATAATGATTAATTGTCATCTTTCACATGATTAAAAGTTTGAATTTTGAAAAGTGAATGATGTTGTCTTTGACAATTGCGAAAACTAAAACTTTGATTTGAAATTTTTTAAAAGTAAATGATGTTGTCTTTGACAATTGCAAAAAGGAGAAACTTCTATTTGAAAATTTTGAAAGATGAGTGGTGCTCTTTTTTTATATGTAAATCTTTTTAAATTTGAAAATAAAGTCTCATATGTTTATAAATAGTTCATTTGAGATCATCAAATCAAGAACACAACAACAAGAGCATATACACATCAATTGCAAGTTTTACAACATCCATTCAAACCTTTCAATCTCTCTTCTCTAAGCATTGAGCCTTAATTTTTGTTCATTTTAAGAGAGATATAGTTTTGTGCTGTATTGTTCTTATTGTACTCATTGAGGAGTGTTTTCTTAACATATCCACTATCAGCTCTTGTATTAGTAAAAGGGTGTGTATAACCCTTGTGTGTATAGAAGGTGTTCTACATAGAGAATAGACTTTGAATCATCATGTGTAAGGTGATTGCAAGTGTAGAGGGTGTTCTACATGGATTCTTTGTAGCGGTACTGCTCAAATGTGTCATAGATTTCTATTTCCACCTGAATGAGATTGGATAGTGAATTTGGGAATCCTCAAGGAGTAGCTTGAGGCGAGGGCGTAGGCAGTGTGGCTGAACTCCATTAAAATATTGAGTTTGCTTCCTCTTACTCTTACTCTTTATATTTACTATTGCTTCGTATTTTATTTATATTTTATGTTGTGTATTTAATTTATAATTGCACATTTTTAAATACAACCCAATTCAGCCCCTCTTATGTTAGTCATCTGGGCAACAAGTGGTATCAGAGCGAGGACTCCTTTTATAAGATTAACTATATTTTGAGTTAAGATGTTATGGCTAACATTGCAGCTACATTTGGTGAAGGCAAACCTAGCAGTCGACCTCCACTATTTTGCGGAGACAATTACACATTCTGGAAAGTTAGAATGAGAATTTTTCTTCAATCTCAAGGTCGAGAAATTTAGAGATGCATTATAAATGGACTTTATATTCCAACAAAAGTTGTCGATGGAATAAAGGTAAAAAAGGAAGAAGAAGAGTTCGATCGTAAAGACGATAGAATTACAACATTATATTCAATGGCTATAAATCTTCTATATAATTCTCTCAATGAGAATGAGTTCAATAGAATAATGACTTGCAAGAGGTAAAGGAAATTTGGGATACCTTGGAAGTTACTTATGAATGAACTTTGCAAGTCAAGGAATCGAAAATTTATATTCTTATTCATGAATATGAAATGTTTAAAATGAATGATAATGAATCTATTTCTAGTATGTACACTTGTTTTACTAACATTATAAACAGCTTGACAGCTCTCGGCAAAATCTATTCCAACGTGGAGATAGTAAGAAAAATTCTCAACTCTCTGCCAAAACGCTGGCAATCAAAAGTGACGGTGATTCTTGAAGCTATAGATCTCAAGAAACTCAAAGTAAATGAACTCATGGTCACTTACCACCCATGAGTACATATTGAAAAAAGGAGAAGAATAAGGAAAGCCTAAAAAGAGCTTGGCACTTGAAACTGCTCCTCAAGAAAGAGAAAGTGATGAAGATGAGAAATGTGGATTGTCCTCTGCAAAAGAAAGATCGAAACAAGGGCAAGAAAGCAATAAAAGCTACATGAGATGATGATTCAAGCAGTTTAGACAGCGAAGCAAGTAATGGAGAATTTGCAAATATTTGTCTTATGGCTAAAGATGACATTGAGGTAACAAATCTTAACAATATTGAAAATCCTTCATATGATGAATTGTAACATGTCTTGAAAAAAGTATATGAATAACTTGAGAAACTGGGTATCAAATATTCTACTTTGGAAAAGAAAAATTCTTCTTTAACAAACGAAATTAATGTTTTAAAAAAAGAAAATATCATTTCGAAATATGAAAATTATGAGTTGAAAAAGAAAGTAACCGATTTAGAAAAAATTGTTGAAAACTTTACAAATAAAAAAAGAGATTTTGAAAAAAAATCTTGGTAGTCAAATATATGTTTTTCACAAGGCAGGCTTGGGATACATGCCAAAACCAAGCCTTATAAAAATTTCTTTGATAGTTTTTCTAAATCGAAGTCCATTATTCAAAATTATACTCATAAAAATAAATTTTTTAAAGAAATATATTATTACTATTATTACAATCATTCAAGTTCTTCATATATGTCATATGTTATCTGCAATTTTTATAATAGAAATGATTATAATTATTATGCTTGTCCCACTAAAAGAAAACATACAATGACTATTAGGGTCATATGAGTACCTAAAAATCTTATTTCTTTTAATACTAATAAATGAATGACCCAAAGAACTTGGCTACCAAGAAAACCATTTTAATTGTTTCTGTAGGTATGCATGAAGTCCTCCATAAGCAAAAGCAAATAGTTTTTAGATAAGTGGATTTTCAAGACACGATACATTTGGAAACATCAAAAAATATCATCAAAACTTAATGCAAGATGCAACCAAACAGTAAAAACTTGTGAAAGATCATCCAGTGGAACAAATTATAGGAGAACCTTGATGAGGTGTAAGTATCGATCATCTCTTAAAAATATTTGCAATTATATTGCTTTTCTATCTCAGGTTGAACCCAAAAATATTGATAAAATACTTTTTGATGAATTTTGGATTCTAGCTATATAAGAAAAGCTAAATCAATTTGAAAGAAATTATGTTTGGATACTTGTTCCTAGACCCAAAAATCATACTATTATTGGAACAAAATGAGTTTTTAGAAACAAGAAAGATGAGTCCGAAGTCATCACTAGAAACAAGACTCGACTTGTAGCCAAAGGTTTCAATCAAGAAGAAGGAATCGATTATGATGAAACATATGCACCGATCGCAAAATTAGAAGCTATTCAAATACTACTTGCTTATGCTTGTTATAAAGCTTTCAAACTTTTTCAAATGGATGTTAAAAGTGCCTTTTAAATGGTTTTATAAATAAAGAGGTATATGTTTAGCAACCTCCAAGTTTTGAAAATCATATTTCTTCAAATTATGTTTCAAGCTCACAAAAGCATTATATGGACTCAAAGAAGCCCCTAGAGACTCACTAATTTCTTGATTGAAAAACGTTTTTCAAGAGGAAAAATCGACACAACTCTTTTCATTAAACACGAAAAGGATGATATTCTTTTGATTTAAATTTAAGTGGATGATGTAATATTGGGTACTACTAATAAAAATATGTGCCAAGTTTTTGTTAAGAGTATGCAGGAAGAATTTGAAATGAGTATGACGGGAGAACTTAACTTACTTCTCGGATTGCAAATCAAGCAAGAAAAAAGTAGAACATTCATCAATCAATCAAAATATATCAAAGAAATATTCACAAAGTTTAGGATGGAAGGTACGAAGGAAATTGGAATACCAATGAGCCCATCCACCAAACTTGAGAAGGATGAAACTGGTAAGCCAGTTGACTCAAAGGTATATCGAGATATGATTAGTAGTCTATTATATTTGACAGCAGCAGACAAGATATCATGTTCAGTGTATGCTTATGTGCACGTTTTCAATCATCTTCAAAAGAATCTCATTTGACTGCAGTTAAGCGCATTCTTAGATATATTGTTGGTACAACTGACTTAGGACTATGGTATCTTAAGTACACTTCTTTCTATCTAATTAGCTACTCTCATATGTAGATTAGATATCATCTTCTTCAAGATCATGTACAGAAAGGCAATATTGTACTAGAAGTACTCATGATCAGTTGGCATACATTTTCACAAAATCTCTTTCAGAAGATAGACTATGCATGATTAGAAAAGAAATAGGAATGATGTATGCCATGAATGTTAAACATTTTTTTTATTATCTCAAACGACTTACAAAACCTTGAGACTTTTAGCCTTATTTTTCAAGTGCTTTTTTTCTTCATATATCAACTTGTTATCCTTATCTAAAAGAGTAGGAAGTCGAAATGAAGAGACAAGTAAGGATTTTAAATTTTTATTCTCATGCTTTAAGTCTCCTATTTTTTTGTTAGACTCATGAAAAATCGTTGAAGTTCATAAATCTTCTCGTTAAGTTTTTCAACCTCACGAGCTTTGGACCGCAACCATAAAAAAAATGCAACAATGGATGATGAGTATCGAGACTCACAAGTTCATAAATGGCACATCATCTGACTTGTTAGTCAGATCATTTTCATGCTGCATCATGGCACCTATGGCAGATGCAAAAAGAACTGGTGGCTAAGGTGTAGAATACCCCATATAGTGAATAAGGGGATTAGTGGAAGAAGATTACTGAGCCATTAAGAAAAAAAGGAGAAAAGCTTAGAGAGTGAGAATGCAGATGGATTACAGAGACCAAAGAAGATTTGATGCGAATTAGATGAAACTCAAAACTGATTTTATAGATGGATTCGCCCGTGGCCATGGCTTGGAATCCCTTTCCGTTAGGGTGCAACACTGGGTGCACTACCAGATACTACTGTCCAGCATTGCAATTTGTCCATTCATTCATTGGGTACCCCTTTCAGTTCATTCACGTAGCCGTTACGTATTTTCATACATTCATGCTTTCATTCATTCATTTCATGTTAACTCTAAAGAGCTGGAGCTTTTATTTCATTTCATTTTTGCTCTATCTTTGAGCAGAACATGAGCATCATCTTTTCTTTTCATTTAACAGTCTTTTCATAGAAAAACACCATTTAAAAGCATGGGCTTAAACATCATCTTTCATGGCATCATTTAAAGCATCAGTTCGTAGAGACATTTTAACATCAGTTCTTAGGGACCAATTTTAAAACACTTTCTTTACGTCACTTAAAGCATCGGTTTGAAACTCGGGGCACGGGCCTCGAAGCTTCATTTCTTTTCTTTAGAAAATAAGTACAATAGATACAACGTATAGTCATCCATTCACATGCGTACAATTAATACTTCTGGGTGCGTAAAAAAGGGCTGCCGAGGAAGGGCCGTACATACGTATACCTTTCAATACTTAGCATGCTTTCTTTAAAAACATCTTTCGTGTCCTTTTCGTAATGCATCTTTCATGGGAAAAACGTTTTCTTTCTTTTTCTCATACTTTTAGAAAAACTCTAGAAAAGCATGAACGTAACACTTACCTGGACTCCATGCTACTTTCATATCATGCAGTCCATTCATGCGCGTGTCAGATGGCAACCTACATGCATACAAAGCTTTAACGTTATTCTCTATCTAGTGCATAAGCAACTGAACTAGAAATAGAGCTATACTTTATTTAATACACTCTCTTTCTATCTTGTGCTCTTTCATGTCCCTTACCAGGATAAGACCTTCGGGGACCCACTTACGGTCACTTCTTCTTTCAACCTTATGTTCTACCTCGAGTGCTTACTCGCTAGGGTGAACTCATGATTCACCTTAGGATTAAGACACTAAGACCTCTGTCTCGTTCTTCTCATTAACCACATTTCAACGCATGACTTAGACTGACTAAGTCATGCATCCCATTCTTAGATAGTACCCTCATCATTACCCTCATGTATCTTAGCTCACTCTACTTTTCATGATCATCCATTCACGTCACATGGCTCCAAGCCACTCTGAGGCTTAAGCACCGTGTAACCGTATATAGGACAGATTACTCATTACATATGGTGAATCCGTCCAGCACGTGTGTTTAATCAGAACACACGTACCTTACCCCCTTATCACCTAATACCATCATTTAATACATTGGTCACAGATTCGTATGGCGAATGCTATACTCCGTTACCAACCTTCTCATAACTCAGCTAGCAAGACTCTTCATGCTAGCCATGCCTCATGACAGTTCATCCCAACACTTAGCACAATGGGACTCTGTTCATGAACGCACCTTACGTCATGCCACATAGCTCGAGACTAATCCCAAGCTACACCGTGACTCTGTCACATCACCTCACATACATCTTAACCAATCACCGCATGACTTCTACTTGGCCACGTCACTTCATGACGTTGCCCAATCATGCTTTTGCTGCATTACTCTGATACTTCTTGGCCACTTAGCACATACTCCTAGCCATAAGTCGACTACATGGCGACGCTTATCGCCTTAGACTACAGCCATATCACTACTACAGCACATGCCACAACACCTTACGTCACGCCATATAGCTCGAGACCATTCCCAAGCTACACCGTGACCTTGTCACGTCCTCTGACATTCTGTTATGTCACCTATACGTCAACTTCCAACTTATCACGAGTACGGTTCCTCACGTACTCTTGTCACATCGTGACACCTCGTCACATTCCCACTACATCACTCTTATGCTAACTCTTCGCCCATCGTAAGCACGACCTCTTAATCGACCACGTCACTTAGTGACGTTGCCCAGTCATGCTTCCGCTGCACTACTCTGACACTTTTCAGCCACTTCGCACTTACTCCTGGCTA
>QEOT01007118.1:29612-45797 GCA_003123785.1 Pterocarya stenoptera | reverse complement strand
AGTAAACTCACCTAAATCACCAAAGGGAGGCCATGTCATGGACACGGGAAGGGAACTGGCAGTTAAAAGCTGAAGATAAAACAGGGAGTTTGGGTTAATGAAATGGGTCATTTTGATGAATGTAAGGTTGCATGTAGTGTAAATGAAATGGGGTTTGCATTTGTTTTTGTAAGTAAAACGATGTGTTGAGGGTCTTCTTCTTTGGGAAGGTGTTTGTAATTCAGTTGATATAAATACGGAGAGGGAAGGGGTGAGGGTCATCGGAGACTTGGTGGTAGTTTGTAGAGGTTGAAATTACCTCGAATAATTCCATTTCTTGATTCAATAAAGTCCAAGAACGATTCTCTCTGTTCTTTTCCGTGTTTCTTGATCTTGATACTTAACAATTGGTATTAGAGGCAGGTTTCAATCTTGGGACCTGTGGGTTATGGGCCACTGTGAGGAGAAGCAGCAGGAGGCGATCCAGAGGCAGTTGGATGACCAGCAACAGTCCATTCATTCTGTCACGAACAGGTTAGATAAACTGAACGACATGATTCGTACATTGGTTGAGCATCATCGTGTGCTTCCTTCTGTGGAAGTGAACCAAGATTCTCGTATGGGTAGTCAGGATGATAGATTTTCTTTATTGAGGGGTGTAAGATTGGATTTCCCTCATTTTGATGGAAATAACCTGTTGGAGTGGATTTTCAAAGTAACGCACACTTTGAATTCCATGAAACACCTCTTCATTAGAGGTTGTTAATGGTTTCTTACCATATGCAAGGGGAAGCCCTTATATGGTACCAATAAAGATTTTAAGGAGCACTCAAGGCATCTGCTGGCTGTGTTGAGGGTCCTGAGACAGCACCATTTGTTTGCCAAGAGGTCAAAATGTAGGTTTGCTGTTACAGAAATTGATTATCTGGGACACTTGATATCCAGTGAAGGAGTTAAAGCTGATTCATCTAAGATATCATCTATGTTGGAGTGGCCTGTGCCAGCTAATTTGAAGTCACTCGGGCTTTTTGGGGCTCACGGTTTACTATTGGAAGTTTATAAGGATTATGGCGTGATTGCAGCACCCCTTACATTTTTACTTAAGAAAAATTGCTTTGAGTGGACTGATGTGACCACTGAAGTTTTTCAAAATTTAAAGAAGGTTGTTACACAGCCTCTTGTATTGAGAGTTTTTTAAGCCATTCACAATTGAATGTGATGCAAGTGGATGTGGATTGGGAGATGTGTTAATGCAAGAGGGTCAACCTAATGCATATTACAGCAAGGCCCTCAAGAGTCAAAGGTAAAGCTTTGTTGTTATCAACTTATGAAAGGGAACTGTTAGCCCTTGTAACTGCTGTACAGAAGTGGAGGCCATACCTCCTTGGCCAGTTTTTTAAAATCAAGATTTGCCAACAAGCCCTCAACGTTTGTTGGAGCAAAAGGTGGGTATTGAGTCACAACAAAAGTGGGTGACTAAATTGATGGGATATGACTTTTCCATCGACTTAAAAAGAGGGAAGGAGAATAAGGCTGCAAATGCCTTCTCAAGGAAGTTTGAAGAGGAAGAATGAACACTGACAGTTATTTTATTTCCCACCCCACTTTGCATTGAGGAGCTTTTGCAGAGTTATGCACTTTCACAGGGAATTCAGAAGTTATGTTCAAGGCTTCAGAAAGGGGAACAAACAGACAAACATTATTCCTTACATCAAGGGCTTTTACTAAGAGAAAGCAAAATTGTTTTGGTTCCAGATTCTGAATTCAAACAAAAAGTGCTACACCACATCCATTTTGACCCTCAAGCTGGACATGCAGGCTACCACAAAACTCTTCAATGGGCTAAGACGGATTTCTACTCGCAAGGAATGCGTGGAGACATTAAGAAGATGGTGAGAGAGTGTGATACCTGTCAAATCACTAAGTATGAACTTGTCCATCCTGCTGGCTTGCTGCAGCCACTAACTAGGACACTTCCTGTCCCAGTTAGTCCATGGTCTGATATTTAATGGACTTTATAGAGGGTTTTCCACTGCCACATGGGTTAGTGTAGTATTATCTGTGGTTGACAGGTTGACTAAATATACCCTTTTTTTCTCTCTGCCCCATCCTTATACTGCAACCAAGGTAGCCCAAGTGTTTTTCTCCTCAAGGGTGTTCACATTGTGGCGCCCCCAACTTCCATGTACGGACACACACGAAAATCGAGACGCCGGGATGATGACGACAAGGTCACACACCCCATCGACATGTGCTGAGTGTGTGCAATGCAACACGTGTACAATAAACAATACGCAGCAGAAAGTTTAAGTTAAATAACTAAGTACCAGAGTTTAATACAATACCAAAGTACTGAAAATTCACATGTTAACATAATACAATTTTTGTTTACAAATCAACATCAAATGAAATAAAATACAATAAGCATAAGCGAAGATAATCTTCAAATACAAAATAGCCAATGTCCCTACTCCTCAGGCGGAGCCGCATCCTCGGGCTCAGCCTCCTCAAAACCTGCATCAAAATCTACAGTACCAAAAGATGGTACCGCAGGTAAGTAAAACCCAAAATGCTCCAAGACAATAGATATATTAAAACTAACGCTATGCATGCACATGATGACCAAAGCGCAAATTCGAGAAAAACACCATTTCTCGAAAATCACAAGTTTCTCACACACGCCAAAAATCACCATTTGGCACAAAATAAAAACCCAGGAATAATTACATTAATTTCAATTTTTAAACGTATGCACCATGGCCTCCCCTAGGGACCATCCACATACTCTGGCTCTCATCGTCATTCCGCGGGTAACGACCGTGCAAGTGATACACGAGTGATGCCCAGTTCTGCGCCTACCGCGTACATAGCCAAGCATCCTCTGACCCCCGCCAGCCTGAGGAGTCACAGAGTGGGATCAAGAGCGCTACCATCCCGTCCAAGTCCAGGGCAACAGCCCCAGGGGACGACACTCAGTATATTCCATTCCCGAGTGTCCAGAGGAACTCCACGGAGATAATACCCCATCTCGGCTTGGGGGTGATATACACGCACCCGAAAAGCCTTAAATACAGTTTCTCAAAATACACACCCATGCATGCGTGCACAATGCTATAAAATCAACCAATTACCAACAACCAACAGTTATCAGTACAACTAGATAACCAATTCACAGTTTATAAAACAGGTTAGTGCAAAAATATATTAAAGTTTTAAAAGTCTTTTGGAGAAATACTTACAGTGCTATATAATAATTTAGGAGGATCACAGAGAAGCTGGAAGCACCAAAACAGCAACTCCATAGTGTAAAAACACTGTGGCCGAAATACACTGTATACCCAAATTTACACGGGGTCAAACGAAAATTTGAAATTGATAGGGTAGGGCCTAATGAGGTCGGTGAAGCTAATGGAATCGAAGGTTAGCCGTGGGTGGCGGCCGAAACGGTGGTAGAATACCAAAAAGGCCGAAACGGAGATGAGCTTGTGAAGGTGGCTCTGGCGACGGATCGGAGCCGAAAATGGGTGGGTTAGGACGGCAAGGTGCCGGTGATGAAGTGGTGAAGAGATGGTGGCCAATGGTGGCCGGATGGCGGCGGAATGGCAAAGGGAAGCCCGCGGCTTCGCACGGCTCCCGGCGGCATTAGCCGGCCTGAAATTTTATGGGCTAGGTCGCCGGCGGCTGGGGAAGATGATGGTGCCGGCGGTGAGGGCCACGGACGGCCGACGGTGGTGCTGGGTGGAGAGAGGCCGAACGGCGTGGGAGAGGGGGTCCGAACGGGAAAGAAAGGAAAAGAAGAAAAAGAAAAGAAAAGGAAGAGGAAAAAGAAAAGAGGAAAAGAAAAGATGGGGAAAAGAAATGAGGTCCAATCCACACAACTTTTGAGTCACAACTGATCCTCAAAATAATTATTTTTAAAACAGTAAATTAAATAAATCATTTTAAACTTAGAACTAATTAAAATAAAATATTAAACTCCGGTAATAATCACTCTTTAAAATAGAAAGCAACTAAATTGCAGAACACTAATTAAAGTTAATCAAATGCAGTGAAATGTTTTAAATAAAACAATAATAATTTTAAAACCCATAAACAAACCAATTTAAATTAAAGATCAATTTAAATCTGAAACAATAATTAATAAGAAGAAAGCCCAATAAAATAATTTTCACAACTTAAAATATTATAAAATAATATTCTAAAACTCCCAAAATTCTAAAACCAGAGAATCAATCTTTAAATTAAATAAACTAATCCTTTATTAAAATACACTAAAATACGGGGTGTTACACACATTGCATGGGATGCCTAAAACCATAGTTTCTTACAGAGATGCAGTGTTTACTAGTAAATTTTGGAAGGGACTTTTTGAGGTGCAAGACACTGCTTTAGCTTTCAGCTCTGCCTATCATCCACAAACAGATAGGCAGACTGAAGCTTTGAACAAATGCTTGGAGGGATACTTAAAGGTGTTTGTAGGGTCTTAGCCCAAGCAGTGGAGTGTTTGGCTTCCTATGGCTGAGTGGTGTTATAACACCACTAGTCATTCATCAACCTGGATGACTCCTTTTGAAGCCATGTATGGCTATGCTCCTCCAAAGTTGTCCTATGTTACAGCGGCAACAGCTAATGCCGTTGTGGATTAGCAACTTAACACTAGGGAGCAGATTATGTCAGAACTGAAGGAGAATTTGAATAAGGCTCGAGAGAGGATGAAGTTCTTTGCAGATAAAGAAAGGACTGAACGGAGTTTTGAGTTGGGAGACTGGGTATTTCTGAAGTTGCAACCTTATAGACAGAAGTCAGTACCATTGAGAGACAACCTTAAGCTGGCACCAAGATATTATGGTCCTTTCAAAGTTTTAGCCAAGATTGGGGCAGTGGCTGATAAACTGGACCTAGCAGTTTCCTCAAGATCTCATCCAGTGTTCCATGTTTCATGTCTTAAAAAGAAGCTTGGGCAGCACATCACACCCCTACAAACCTTGCCACCAGTGGACAAGGAAGGTTTACTTCAACCAGAACCAGAACTGATATTGGAGAGAAGATTAAAGAAAAGAGGCAATCGACCTATAACAGAAGTTTTAATTCGGTGGAGAGGGGCGTTACCAGAAGACAATTCTTGGGAATCATTGTGGAACCTGATGGAGTTGTATCCCCACCTTATGGGCAAAGTGCTCTGAGTGGGAGTTTGGGAAGGGAACTGGCAGTTAAAGGCTGAAGATAAAACGGGGATTTTGGGTTAATGAAATGGGTCGTTTTGATGAATGTAAGGGTGCATGTAGTGTAAATGAAACGGTGCATTTTTTATTTGTTTGTGTGAGTAAAATGGTGCGATGAGGGTCTTCTTCTTTGGGAAGGTGTTTGTAATTCAGTTCATATAAATCAAAGAGGGAAAGGGGTGTTAGGGCACTGAGGTAGAGTCGAGGGGAGAAAGAGAAAAAGATGAGAGCTTGTTGTCATGAAGAGGAGAATCGGCTAGGGCAAATGAATGGCAGAAACGAATTGGGCATTTCATATGGCCATCGAAACGGTGCGCAGAGGGATGAAGCATACGGTGTCGTTGTGTATTTAAATTTCGTTTACAGCTTTGATTAGAATAAACATAAAACGGTGCAGTTTTAATATGCTCTAAACGCTGTGTTTTATCAGCTGAAATTGTAAGGGAAAACGCTGTGTTTTATCAGTTAGAAGTATAAGGACTTTTAGGTCTTTTCCTAGTAATTCGGTTAGGGTCATGCAGATAAGATGACAAAGGGAATCGGGGATTCATTATGTAAGAACTGACCATTTTTAGCATTAGCTTTTGGGAGGTTTTGGGTTCCTCGAAAATCCAAGTTATCAGTAATGGAAGCCTGGTAGTTTCCATTCTCATCACTATCCTGCATTTACGTATTACCTCCATTTATCATTGTTTACATTTCCATTCCAGAAAGACCATAACAAGTGGTGAGGGTCATCTGAGACTTTGGTGGTAGTTTGTGGAGGTTGGAATTACCTTGAATAATTCCATTTCTTGATTCAATAAAGTCCAAGAACAATTCTTTCTGTTCTTTTCCTTGTTTCTTGATCTTGATATTTAACAGGCCAACAGATAGAATTTCTGTTGAGGAAGGAGAAAAGCTGCGATCTTATGATTTTTTTTGGAGTTTTTCGGGGATGAAAAAGAGCAGCATCAAAGGGGAGTTTAGGCTGAGTTGAAAAGGTTATAGGGTTTTCTTGGGTTGCGTACAGATTGAAGAGAGAAAGTTGTTTTTAGGGCTTCTAAGAAGCTAGGCAACTTCCTTGGTTAGTAGCAAACGTGGAAGCCTTGATTTAGGACTCTTAAATGCAGGAATTTCGGGTTTAGTGCCAATCATGGTAAGTTTGTCTTCTCCTATACTAGACCCAATTAGGAAATTTTCATCTACTTGCCTTCTATAACAAATCAGCACCTAAATCAATTCATTTTAAACCTTAAAACAAGCAGACAGCTGTTGGAGTTAGGGACATCAAGGCATTTTTCGAAAATTAGTCCCCAAAAATATGATGCCAAATTTGGAAGCCCCTTGTGCTTGCATATTGTTACAGCGGGAAAAGACCAACTCAGAACTGTTTGACAACTATCCCATATTAAATTAAGTGTAGTTTTTTAAACTTAAAACTTATTTTAATGGAGTGGTATGCTTGCATAGAATGGTTTGTGAAATTACAAGATTGACTCTAAGTAACACCTTGAGGGGGGTGAATAGGTGTATGTCACAGTTCTTTGTCCAATTTTAATTTATGTCAAATAGTAGCAACATCTATTAAATATCGAATCAGCCCACATGTATCAAATCACAATATTAAACTAACATATAAATATGAATGATAAAGCAAAAGAAGCCAACCATAAGACAATGATTTTTTGTGACCAAGGGAAACCCTTTAAAGAATCTTTAAAGGTAAAAACCACTCCGGGGTAGCCTACCCAGAACAAATCAATTCTACTAGTTGAAGATTAATACAAGTTTTCTTACAAACCCTTTATAATATGAAGCCCTTACTTGCCACATCAAAATGACCTGTTTTGTCCCTACCGTAATAGCAGCCGGAACCTCGGATAATCTTCAAACCTGGCTTCTTCCCTTGGAACCTCCAATGGCTAAACTCACCTCAAATCACACTATCACTATCTTTGTATTTTGTGTGGTTTACAAAACTCCAAGAAGGATAATTCTTTTAAAAGTCCCAAATCTCTTTTACTCTCTTGGCACATTTGGATGGATTATCACTATTGATCAAACTCTTTTTCAGTTTCCAAATCCCATTCCTGAAAATCTGCAGATGACCTGTCATGACAGGTTCCTGACTGGACACGAATTCTTCCTCAGATTTCCAGATAGCATGGTCTTATCCAAACTTTGAATTTTGAGATCTTTAAGCCTCCGTCTTCATCCAATACTAAATTTATCTATTCAAATAGAACATTTGTACATAAATTGGATCTCGTGTTAACCCTTACCTATAAGGGCATGCTTGGGTAATGAGATGAGATCAGATTTCTATGAATTATAATGGAATTGTTTGTGAATAGTAGTGAAATGATTTGAATTAAGATGTTTTATTGGGTTTTGGGAATAGAGAGAGAAAAAGTTGAATAAAAATGTTATAAAGTTAAAAAACTGTTTGAATATAATTTTTTAATATATATATATTTTTTTTGAAATTTGAAAATGCTGTATTGTTTTTTGTGTTTTGTGTGGAAGTTTGAGAAAGTTATAATGACTAGGTAATGATTAGATGCAAAAGTTGAAGATCTGAAATTGAAAAGTGTTTTGTGTTTTAGTGATATTTGGGAAGAAAATTATGAAATATTTTGAGATGAGATAAGATGAGATAGTTTCAACTCATCTCACTTTCCAAACATGGCCTTAAATCTTATCTATTAAAGCAAACCAAATCACAAACGTTACCCATTGTTTTGAAACTGAATTTAGCGTACTACAAATAGTAACAGGTTGTAAAATAGTTATGAAAAAGCTTTAGGTATATCATTACCCTAATAATTTTATGTTTTACCTATAGAAAAAAATGATTTACTGATCATTTGCCTTCAATACAAAATTAGCATGTGTTTGCATTACAATGGCCACAAGCTACAGATAAATAATAACAAAGAATCCAGCGACAGTAACGTTGAGGCCACTAAAAGATCCATCGTGAAAAGTATAGGAATGATTAGAATAGCTGCAAAATAAGCTTTGGATGAGTTTCTGGAACTGGGTAGACTTTTTACGATTGGAATACAGTAAACTACGGATATTTCTTAAAAAACTCTATCTCACGGCAGAGAATAGAGAGATGATGTATCAACTTATATATTAGTTTTACAGCTCATCTATACAAGGAAAGAAAGGAAGTAAAGCTACATTACTATACACTTCTATAACATAACATTACAAACAAATATTAGGCTTGATCTGTGGCACGCAAGAATCATGGATAATTTGCAAGCTGGACAACCTGAAATCATTTGATGGAATTCCGTGAGGAGCTGTCTTCCTAAGATGTAGAGTTATCTTAAACTTCCTATGATTTTGTTTAAATTGATAATTTTTTCTGTCTTTGAAACATTTTGACAACTGATTGTTCATGCTAAAAGTAACAAAATGATGTTGCCTAAGGCATAAAGGAAGTTGCAACAAAAAAATAAGAGGGTGTCATCATTGGAAACCTCTTGGAAATAAAAGAGATTGAAATATTAAAACAGAGAACAAAAGGATCTCACTGCTGGCAACGCATATATTTGAAATAAAAGGCATTAGAAATTAAAAGAAATGGAAAATATTGAGGGAACCACTTATTTGAAATGTTAGTATGTCATGGAGAGTTGAAGAAGGAAGTGGCGGCTAAAGAGGAACGTAGTGATTATTGTTGCTTGACGGTAATTGCATTGTCAGATTGTCATGGAAGTGAAATGTTATTAAGGATAATATAAATATTTGTACACTTCGTAATATTTTAAAAATCTGGCTGTGATAGGTAATGGACTTGGAGATTCGAAAAAGAAGATCTTGATTAAAAGGTTGCCGCAGCTGTGACTATCAAAGATCTATTCATAAGAGCTGGACTTAAGTTTTGAAGATGCAAGGGTGTAATTGAAGAGGCTGCTGTTAGCTGAACATAATATCATGTTAGAATTCCGGAGCTTTGAAGAATGCTCTGGCAGCTTAAAATTTATTGAAGAGAATATAGTAGTGATGATTGTCGCTAGAGAGGGATTGTGCATGAGATTATTGTGAGGATGGCTACCATGATGGTTTTGTGGCTGCAACTGTTGGGGTAAATGGCTGGGTGATTGTGGATGCTATAGTTAAGAAGCCATGAAGAGTGCTTCTAGAGATTGATCGAACTGCACCATATAAGACATTTTACATGTTTGAAGATTCATATGATGCATGTCTGGTTCATATAGCCTATAAATGCATAATTCAAACTCAGAATTCAAACATAAGCTTAGGGATAATTATAGAGATAATATGTCACCAATGGTGATAAAATCCTATAGATTCTTGCATACCAACCTAATTTTCACTAGTTTAGATATAATGTACTGGTTATGGACCATTGCATCGTATACACTCTCTATCGTGTTGGTTTAAGCCTCTTATCCATATTTGATGTAATTCTACTACTTTAGAAGTTTTTGTATTGCATATTGACATCATATTGTACCCTGTATCCTTGTCTTCTATCCATGCATACCCATCCTAGTATTCTTGTAATTTGCAGAAATTATGGAGCTTGGTTTTTTTGCTAGTGATTTGCATGAAATGTGCAAAAACTGCCAGGCTGGTTGTTATTATTTTGATAATCGTAGCATGGATTGTGTATATTCAAATTTCAAACAAGAGGAAACTGTATGAGATGGGTTGAACATGTCTGGTCAATGTGGATATTTGCATTAATACTTTGAAATATGAGAGTGAATGAAAACAAGAGACATATGATCATCATTATATGATGATTAAGCCTAAATCTACATTTCTTGTCTTGATATGTAGCTGCTAAGGATGGAGCGTAAGGTCCAGTCAGCAAAACAGCGCGAATCTATTTTCTGGCATTTAGCATCACATGGTGTTCCCAAGAGCTTACATTGTCTTTGCCTCAAACTTGCTGAAGAATATGCTGTAAATTCAATGGCTCGATCTCTTCTACCTCCACCAGAATATGTTTCTCGCCTTGCTGACCCCTCATTTCACCACCTTGTTCTCCTAACTGATAATGTCATTGCAGCGTCTGTTGTTGTCTCTTCTACAATCCAAAATTCAGCCAACCCTGGAAAATTAGTGTTCCACATAGTAACCGACAAAAAAACATACACCCCAATGCATGCATGGTTTGCAATCAATTCTCTTAAATCTGCTGTGGTGGAAGTTAAGGGATTGCACCAATATGACTGGTCTCAGGAAGTGAATGTTGGGGTTAAACAGATGCTAGAGATTCATCGCCTAATTTGGAAGCGCAACTACAATAATTTGAATGAAGAAGATTTTGAATATAAAGGACACAAAAGATATCTAGAGGCATTAAGCCCTAGCTCCCTCTCCCTCTTGAATCATCTCCGAATTTATATCCCCGAGGTAGTCACCCAATATTTTCACTGAATCTTCTGAGTAAATGACACGTCAGATTTTCACACTTGACAATTGATTTATCATGTGATTTTCATGGGCCACAGCTATTTCCAGATCTCAAGAAGATACTATTCTTGGATGATGATATTGTTGTGCAACACGACATAGCATCTTTGTTGGAGTTGGATCTCAAAGGAAAAGTTGTTGGTGCAGTTGTTAATTCATGGTGTGGAGATGGCTGCTGCCCAGGAAGAAAATACAGGGACTATTTGAACTTCTCTCATCCAATTATATCATCCAACTTTGATCATGATCGTTGTGCATGGCTGTATGGCATGAATATATTTGATATAGAAGCTTGGAGAAGGGCCAACATTACTGCAACTTACCATCAATGGCTAGAGCTTGTAAGTATATTCCCTCACATTTGTAGAAAAAATGTATATTCCCTCACACTTTCACAAGATGGTAACGAGAAACTGTTGTCAATGTGATTTGCATATTGTCCTCGAGATGGATATAGTTAATGTATTTGCTCTTGAAAAAAAGTTTTGTTGTGTTTTTCTTAGAAAATAAAACCATTATTTTAAAGCAAGTAATATGGGAGAATCTTGCTCTTTTTTATGGTTAGAAGTGGTGGTTTATACTTGCTTCTACTGTCCTTGGGTGATAAATGACCTGCGATTGGACAAATATTGATTATTCTTACTCCTTTGAAATGGCATAGGGAAAGCAGCTAGAAACAGTGCGTAATAGATACAGAGAAAATGTTTGAGATTGAATGGTGGATAAGTTTTCCTTGATTTTTATTTTGCTTACGCTGCAGTTTATTATCCTTCCCCATCTGTTTCTTTGTGACAAATAGCATAATTCAGTTGTTCATGGTAGCATTTTAATTCAAACTACTGTCCTCCCAAAAGCATTTAGATTACCTTGCTGAAAAACTCAGCCATTTGCTAGCATTTTCCACATGGGATAGGCATCTCCTACCTTGAAAAAAATGAAATCATTTGCTTCTGGCATGGATGGAGATTCATAAATTTCATATGCTATACTGTCCAAAACCCAGTTTCGGATAGATATTTTGGGGAATATCTCTCTAGGTTTCACTAGTCTGATGGATAAATATGCTTACCATGTTGATTAGAAAAGGAAATAATTTTCCCTTGTTTTTTGCTATAATATTATTTACCTTATCTCACAGAGCCTCAAATCTGGGTTGGCATTATGGCATCCAGGAGTTCTTCCACCTTCCTTGATAGCTTTCGAGGGTCATGTGCATCCTATTGATCCATCATGGCATGTTGCCGGATTAGGCTATCAATCGACTGAAATTCATCGAGAGATATTGGAAGATGCTGCTGTAATACATTTCAGTGGCCCTGCAAAGCCATGGCTTGAGATTGGGTTTCCGGAGGTACGAAGCATTTGGAATAAATATGTAAGTTTCTCAAACAAGTTCATTAGGGAATGTAGGCTCATGGGGTGAAGAGAGCAAAGTTCTCTCACTCATATATTCATTTCAGGTAAAACACAGAGGTACGATATGGGACCAGAGAGAAGGAGGTTTTACCTTCAGTCTCTGCTCACACTCAGCTCTGCCTCGCACAAATGTTGGTTAATTCATGTCAATAATAGATATTAGCCGAGGGTTCCACGCATATGCAATATACCATCGGTAGGGTAATGTTTTAGCTCTCTAACAATATTGTAATTACGTTTAGCAAGGCAATATGAAATCACTTATGCTGATGATGAAACTATTTTTTGTTATATAATTCAATCTCTTCAATATAGTTGCAGTTGGTATTGGTTTGCTGTTTGAGCTTTAATTGGTTTGTAATAATGAGTAGGTTTGCTCTCCAATAATCACTAGTTTGAGTCCCCTTAGGGTCACTGGAGGTTTACCTGGTCGTTAAAGTCAGGGCCTCATGGGATTAGTCGAGGTGCACGCAAGCTGGCCCGGACAACCATAGTTATAAAAAAATTAAAAAAAAATAATCAGCAGGTTTTTTTTTTCTTTGTTTTTTTTTCAGCACTTTGCCAAATGTAAAGGCCGGAGAAATAACCAGGAGCAACAATAGTAACAGAAATTAGAGTTTTCATTCTTTTATTGGCTCGCACAAAGTCCACTTCGTCTTGTCTCTTTTATTAAATTAGTCGTTTATAAATATAAAATTACATTGATTATTAAACAATATAGTTCGTATAAAATTCGGTCCGACTAATATAAATTCATATAAACTCAAATAATTTGATATTTATTCTTTTATGTAGTACTCTTTTTTTACAATGACAATATTGAATATACACGTATCAACATAGGTTCATTGCAAATAAAAATAATGTTACGGTATTAGACAAAGCGCAAATATTGTGAACAGGCTTGAACTATTAAAAGGGTTCTTTCATAAACAAAAGCTATAAATTGGCGATACAATCGAGTTGGATTCGTGTTTGAAGAAAATTGAACAGAGTTTGATCTTCCGTTACTTTTTTCGAACCCAACTCATCTAGAACTCTATATATAACTGAATTTGTGTGAACACATTAACACCCTTGTCTTTGAGGGAAGGTGTCCTCGGAAGCCTAGTGATTGGGGGTGCGGCATTAGTTTCTGAACATTGTGCAATGTAGGTAACCATTAGACAATGTTCGGTACAAGGCAGTTCAACACTTAAGAAATTTATTGCTCTAAATATAATAACAGGGGCTTGCAGCCACTGGGAACGTAAATAGACTGCGTAATTTGTGGTCCAGTTTTCCTATTAACTAGTCGCATAGTGG
Source organism: Pterocarya stenoptera (assembly GCA_003123785.1). Taxonomy (NCBI): domain Eukaryota; kingdom Viridiplantae; phylum Streptophyta; class Magnoliopsida; order Fagales; family Juglandaceae; genus Pterocarya; species Pterocarya stenoptera. The sequence continues at coordinate 32,430 of QEOT01007118.1, read as the reverse complement.
AGAAAATTACTAAATTTACTAAATGACAATTTTTCTGTGTAAAATGGATGCAAGAGTTAAAGCCAACCAAAGAGTCCATAGAGATCGAAGGCCAAGTACACGAGAGTATAAAAATTGAGGGAAGAAGGGAGATGTTATGGGCGTGTTTCACTGCCACCATCTCACGATCACCTGCAACCAAAGAGTAGATGGCTTGGGAGTTCGATGGGAAGCCTCTGATGCCTAAGTCAATGACCGAAAAAATAACCTTTAATCTCAAAGAATCAGATCTCTTTTATGTACCTAGGTTCTTCTCTTATATAGAGCCTTTGAACCGTTCTATTGTTTAAATGATAATAGACATATCTATTATTTAAATTCAAACTTGGAGATAGGGGTGAGCATTGGGTGGTCCAGACAGAGAAAATCGGACTGGACCGGACTCGGTCTGATCCGAATTTTATAGGACCGAATATATTCTGTCCGGTCCACGGTGCAGAGGTTTTTCCGATCGGACCGGACCGAATGTACATAATTTATATTTATTTTTTATAATTTAGATATATATAATTAATTATACAAATTTCATCTAACCTAATCCTATCACTAACTAATCTATAATTATACTATATTATAATTAAGTATAGAATATAGTTATACTTATACAATTATACTTATACTAATATTACTAATATACTAATATTACTAATATATAGCTATACTATATTACTAATAGTCTAATACTTTATACTAATACTATTATATAGTTATATTAATAGTTATATTAGTTGTTATATTAGTTATACTATATTATAGTGATTTATTATAACTATATTATATATTAATATAAGTTATAGTGATTTAGTATAACTATATAATATAATAATATATTAGTATAAGTTATAGTGGTTTAGTATACGTATAAGTTATAACTATAATCTATATTAGTATTAGTTATAGTATAAATATTAGTATTACTATTACTCAATAAAGAGTTACAGTTTTATGCAAAAAAAAAAAAAAAAAGTATTACTATTACTATATCACTATAGTTTATCATATAGTGATATAGTATTAGAGTATTAGTATACCTAATACTATAGTGATTTATATATATAGTAATTTATATATAGACTTAAAGTGGATTACTAATAGTCTAATACTTTATACTAATACTAATTATACTATTATATAGTTATACAGTTATACAATTTATACTAATCATGATTCATAATAATTAATCACTATAAGTCTATAACTATATATATTTACTATTTAGTATCAATGTATTAATATATTCTTTAATGTAATACTAATACTATTAAGTATTAAGAGTTATAGTATAAATTATAATATAAAAGTTGTATATGGCTCAATGGCTGATTATGCATTAATATATTTTAAGTTAGTAATAAAGTAATAATTAACATCGTCAATATAATTATAAATATATGTCTATATATTATGTAGTATTAAATTATTAATATCACTATGAGTCTACGAGACTATGACCATATATTATTATATAGTATTAATATCACTGATTTACTATTAAATTATTAATATAGTATATAGTAATAATAGTATTAGTAATAATTTATATCAATGTATTATTATATAATATATAGTATTAGTATCACTATATCATTATAATATATATATACACACACTATAAGTCTATATGTAGTAGTAACAGTAACACTATAGTCTATAATAGTATAATATATAGTATTAGTATATATTAATATATCATAAGAGTTATAGGATTATAGCATAATGTATGTATAATAGTATAGTATTAATATCACTATAAGTTATATATATACCTAATAGGCTTATAGGCTAATACAATGATTTATTAATCATATTACAAATTTATTAATCATAGATTCATAGAATCATAAATTATAATATTTATAATACATTGAATTTGAGTCATTTACATACTTTAAGTTAGTAACAAATTGCTCGTGAAACTCTCCTCTTCCAGAAAGCTCCCGAACTCTCTCCCCCCTAAACTTACTCACCATCGAGATCGGTCAGAGGGGGTGGGAGCTTCGGCTCCTCCTCCCTCACCCTTGTTCCTTTCCCATCTGCCTTTCTATTTAGTGTAGTTTTAGTTTTAATTTTGTGTCTTTTCAGGCCAGCCAAAGGGGAATCGGCGTTTGTGACTTTCTGGCACTCAGCAGACAACACGTGCCCCACCAGGAGTTTATCCTGCCGCCGATCTGCAAAACCTCTAAATGCGGCCTCCATCGGAGTTGCGCGTAGCCCGCACTCGCGGGTCAAAGATTTTGGAGTTTGCCAGCGCGTGACCCTCACGCGCCACCAAGGAACATTCTGCCGCTGCAACGCGCAGCCGTTCCCGACTCGGCACCTCTGGTTCTTCCAAGCTCGACTGTCGGTTTCTCCTCCAATTGCCTTTTCGTGCACTGATTTTCCGCTTACAGTGTTTTCACATTGTAAATTTCTTTATGTCTTGTTTTTACTTTCTAGTAAATAAAAATCCAAAAATGTAACACCATTCGGACCTAGGTCTGAATGGTTTTTGTGTCCCCGCTTTGTGATGGCGGAGAAGATGGGGTTTCCAACTCCATATCTCGCTTAGTCAGGTATGGAGGTTTGTTTGTTGGGTTACTGTTACCTCTATCTTAGATAGAGGGGTGCTGTCTCTCAGACTTCTGTCTATAGAGATTGCAGTCTGGACTAGACCAAGCCAGCCGCGGAAGTGCTGGGAAACTATTTTCGTCTGTAATTGACTTTTTTAAGTCAACTTTGTAAGTCCCCTTTCATGAATGGAACAAAATCCACTTTTATAAAAAAAAAAAAAAAAAAAAAA
>QEOT01007118.1:0-25220 GCA_003123785.1 Pterocarya stenoptera | reverse complement strand
ATGCAAATAAGAGACTTAGAATCATCACATAAAAATATCAAAGCCTTTGGAGTAAGATTAAACCACGAAATATTCAACCTTTCCCAAAACAGAAACTGTTTTTCCACTTCCAGTTTTCAAGTTTCTAGATCTAAGGAAATCTATCATCAAAAGTTTTAGTCATGCAATAAAACCTCAATGAACATTCATAAACACATGCTAACAACACTTCATAAACTTTTCGGACCAGGATATGGCCATTAGCTTGGTCAAAAACTCCAAAACATAACAACTCTCCAGTTTCACGCCCAGAATGACCTTTCCATGGTTAAAAATACTTTTGACCGATTAAATGAGCATGGAAACTAGACTCAAAGATGAAAATTTTTTATGAAGGAGTCATCATGTGAAAATACTTACAAAGGGTCGAAAAGCGCCACGCAAAACGGCCCAGAAATCTGTCCGAGAGAGCGTTTTTGAGTTTCTCTCTAAGAACGAGGTGAAAAGTGATGAAGTGAAAGAAAGGGTGCCTTGCACACCTCTATACTTATGAAGGGTGAGGTCTGGGCTTGAATGACTCTTTATTAGAGGTGGCTATGTGACATAAAGTGAAGGGGGAGTGGGCTGCTGCTGCTGCCTTCTAGAAAGGGTGTGATGAGGTGGCTCTTTCTCTCACATCAAGGAACTATTTGGGGCAGCCAAGGGTAGTGGATGGTCTGCCATGTGGGGGGAGAAAACTTCTTCAAGAAGCTTTGCCAAGGTGGCCAAATTCTTGGGTCATGGTGGGCCTCAACCAAATGGGCTTCAATTTAGGGCTTATAGGGGGTTTGGTTAGGGTTTGAGGTGCTATCAAGCTCAAATCCAATTTTTCTTGGCCCAATCAAATTTTCAAGGTTTAAAAGGTTGGATAATGATGTCATAACAAGAATTTGAGAAATTAATAGCATGTGGAAGTGATTTAATCAAGTGATTAAACACAATGCTAGAAATCGGATTAAAAAGGGTTTGGAGGCCAACTTTAGGGTTTGGGGAAACCGTTTAGGGTTTCGGTTTCAACCAAGCTTTTGAGGTTTCAATTAGATTCCAACCATTTAAGGTTTCACTAGGGTTGAAACCCTCTTTGATCTCGCACAAAATTGGTTGATCAAATGGAAAAGAATAGGGTTTCGTTTAAGTGGCATGATCTCACATTTTGATTCCTTCATAATCCAACTCATTGATCCTCTATGAGCCAAGTGTCTAATGCTATTCACTATGTGTGGCTAAGATCTTTTCAAGTGTCCAAATAAAACTTCTCTAACCTAATTTGGACATTCCACACTGTGATTTTGAAAACACTACAATTGGTGCGCTTAATGAGATTACTATTCACTCCAAAAATGTATAATAAACTTAGTACTAAAAATCCTAAATAGTCAACTGAGTCTAATGGCATAGACCACAACGCATTCTAACACTTCTAACTATCTCAAATAATTCAACTCATATTTCTAGCACCATAGTGACTGATAACACTGACTATGTTGATAGACTAAAACCTGTGCGATTAGTCGATTCGTGAAAACTTATAGGGTTTTCACGAGGTTTCTAAAGTCAATAGAAATTCCACCAATGAATTTCTAGCGGGCTGTTACAAGGCTTGTTAGGGCATCGTTTCCTTTCCATTCCTCGGGCATGTCAACCGTCATCTCACATAAACTCCTATTTAATGCCCCTTGGGTTCTTGTTTTCCCTCCTCTTTTTAGCTTCTGTCTCTTTCGCGATTCTTACTCTCATTTCTGAGTTGTTGTATTCTCTTTCTCTTTGCGACCTCTTTTATTCCTTCATGGCTTATTCTTCTTCCAAAGGCAAGGCTGTGATTTATGCTCGTGGCTCATCACCACCCCATGGCCCCTCTGCTCGAATCGTTGTTTCTCCTCCGAAGTCTATATTCGTGGGTTCTCGATGGTCCTCAACTATTTCTTCTCGCGAACTAGAGAATGCTCGAAACAACTTCAAAATTCTTGATTCTGTTGGTTTGAAGGTACCCTCTGCAAACCAGAAAGCTATTGATGCAAAAGGTATTGCAGTTTCTGTTGCCCTTTATTTTGCAATATTCACTATGGGGCTCCGATTGCCTTTTATGCTACTATTCCCCGACATGTTAGACGTCTTAGGGCTCACCCCTACTCAGTTAGTGCCTAATGCCTGGAGAATTCTGATGGCTTGCTGCGTTTTGTGGCGAAAGGTACGGGAACCCTTGGACAATGAGTACCTAGACTTAACATCTAGTGAATTCCTGTCCCTTCATGGGTTTAGGTGTTTGGAGGGGAAATTTTGTAGTTTTAGATCCCGTAAGGCATTGGTTGAATTAGAGCGAAAGTATTCACATGTAAAAGAATGGACAGACAAATTTTTCTTAGTCACTGGCTCGGGTGGGAATTTCCCGCCGATGAAGCTCCTAGTCAGGAATTTCCTATTAGGGCATGCTGGTCTCGTGTTCCTGATGGCGATGATTTTGAGGTTATTCGTTCCCCACGTGAGGAGGCCCGTGTGATGTTAGTAGATTCTTGGGCCCAGGCTCATTCCCACTTATGCTTTTCAAATGCGCTTTTGATCCCTAGCAACATTGAGAAGTTCTTGATGGTTCCCAGTCGGGCCCATATATCAGGACGTGAGTTTTTGGGTGCCCCCACCAGCGGGTGATCTAAAAAAGAGAAACCGCCCTGGTGCAGATGGACCAAAGAAGAGAAAACTCATAAGGGCTCAGGTCTCTCCTCGTTCAAATGAGTCCATCTTATCGAAGTGTGACTCCTTGCTCCCTCCTGCACCGAGTGGAGGTAGTAAATTGGCACCTCTTTGGGAGCAACCGAGCGAAGCGATACCCCATGCGAGTGGAGGTATTAAGTTGGCTCCCCCTCGGGCGAAACTGAGTGAAAAGACATCTCAGGCGAGTGGGAGCACGAAGTTAACGGCTCCTTGGGAGAAATTGAGTAAATTGACTACTTTTATAATGCCATCAACTCTTTCCTTCGTCCAAATCTCATCGGCTCTCTTCAGTCTGGATCCATAGTCTCTTATTTTGTACCAAAATGCTCTCATTTCACCCTAAATTTTCTCATTCCTTCAAATCCAAGAAAATAAAGAAAAATATATAGAAAAAAATAAAATCAGTAGAATTAAAGGAAAATTGACACTTTTCATAATTAAAAAAGTAATAAAAATCACACTTATCACTCTTTTCAGATCTCGTCGTCTCTCATTGGTTTGGATTCGTAGTCTCTTCTTTTGTACCAAGATGCTCTCCTTTCGTAGTGAATCTTTCCATTCCTTCAAATCCAAGAAAATAAAGAAAAATATATAGAAATAAAACAAAATCAATAGTATTGAAGAAAACTGACACTTTTCATAAATAAAAGAGTGATAAAAATCACATAAAAATCACACTTATCACTTAGTAAGGTCAAGGGAAGAACACGACCATCTTTAACCAAAGGCCTCTAGGCCAAATGCTTGGAGTATCACCATGAACAAAAGAAGCTCTAGCACGACACACACACATGGATTTAGGTTAAGTTTTCTTGTTTCTAATTAAGCGAACACTTTTACAGCTTGCTTGATTATATTGCTTTGCTTTGGACTTTTGTAAGTCGACTCTTAACCTACTCTAGATAATATTTGTACATGACGCGTGAATTTGCACTTGTGTATTATTTTATGATCTAGTTGAATGGATGAAATCTCTTATTACGCCATGCTATGTGTTCGACTCTATATAAATACATGTTTTCCATGTTGGTCATTGTTTGAATGAATCCTCTTATGATGCCATGCTTTGTATTCAAATCTATATGAGTATGTTGCCATGACATATTATAAGTTATAAGCTTATGTTACTTTTGTAGAATCATGCTTACAAGTGCTCGTGTGTTTCGGCCAAGCATAGTGAATGATGTTATGAAACTGTTTTACCATTTAATGAGTGTTGAATGCCATTGTTCATATGCGTAAACCAAGTATTTGCATGCTCTAATATTTTCAAGCCGTAACCTGTGATGTTCAATGTCTGACTACATTATTGCATGACTCACGACATTGACATGTTCATATGGTTCATGAAAAGAAAAAGGGTTACAAGTCTCATGTCACGTGCATTTGGGTTGCAAATTATTTTCAAAGAAAAGAGTCTGTACATGTTTATTATGACCCCAAATACTAGGATGAGGGAATGTCCAGGTGGAACTCCTCTGTCCACTCTGGAGTGACTAAAATGGAGTGGTAGCCCTTGGTCAATGAAGTACCGTTGGCGGACCTCGAATGGATCCTTGTGGAAAGGATATCGGAGTGGGGTAGCACCTAAAACTAGTGGGTGCTTCACATGTGTTATATGGGGTGAAAGTGAATTATGCAAACCACCTCATAAGTTAAGGATTATGACGTAGTCACTACAGTCAAGTGGGCCGTTGGATGATGCGATAACTAGCAGGGAACAAACGGTGCACAGGGGAGCTGTGAGGTATCCAACTATGTGTTATAAGAAATGCACAAGGCAAAGAGCCTAAAGATATGATACATGTTTATTGATCCATATGAAAAGATGGAAAATATGATTTATTTTTAAGGTCAAAGTTGCTTAAAGCAAGTTTTATTTCAAGTACACGTCCATGCATTCATTTCATGTTTACCTTTATATGCCTATGTTATCTGTTGTATGTTGTGTATTTACTTACTGAAACTTTTCGAAATCTCACCGTGGTAGTTTCCACTACCGTTCCCAACCCAAAATGGTAGAAGTTATTACAAGACAGGAAGAGATTGACCATGGGGAAGCGCATGTAGGGTTGAAGCCATCTATTGTGGAAAGGCTTGAAGCCGCCAACCAGTTTATCACAAAAGTGCAGCAGCTCTTTGAAGAACTAAGGAGGATACTGAACAAGGACAAAGAAAAATAATGATGGCCTTGTAGGGTTTTGTTTTGAGGGAGATCTTAGAACTTGTAGTCATATAGAGAAAATAGGATTTATGGTTTATTTTGGAGATCCCTTTGTTTTGGGAAAATTTAAACAGTATCTTTTTGGAAATATATTGAACAAGTAAAATACTTTGGGATGACTAGCTTATGGTATGATATTTTTACAATTGCTAAAAATCTTACTTAGTTATATAAGAATTTTTCAGCTACGATTTATTGCATACTGCTAGAATACAATAGGTGCATTGCATCCTAATTGTCATGTACAGGGGTATATAGTCTTGAATTCCATGTCCCGACGTCAGCCACCATCCAATCCCAAGCGGGGGTTGGGGGCGTCACAAAGAGTGTAATGATATGCATTTGAATGGTTAATAGTATGTGGAGGTGATTTAATCAAGTGATTAAACACTAAACTAAAACTGGCTTCATTTAGGGTTTGGGAAACTATTTAAGGTTTCGGTTTCCACAAGACATTTGGGGTTTTAATTGAGTTCCATGTATTTAGGGTTTCACTAGGGCTGAAACCCTATTTGGTTTGACACAAAAATGGATGGTTGGATATGATACAACGTAGATATGTGAAGTCTCTTCTCTAGGCTTAGTTCGCTCTGACTAGAGGTGGTGCTTTGGTTTGGAGCATCTTGGCTCAGGCAGAAACAGGGATGAACAGAGTGAGTAGCACCAAGATGGAAGGCCTTGAGGAAAAATGGGGAAAATTAAGGTTGACAGAAGAAGAAGAAGAGGAGGTATTGGAGTCAAGTTTTACTGGGAACGAAGATATTCTCCGTAAGGGAGAGAGAAGTCTCATTGGAAAGGTTTGTTTTGAGAGAACAGTGGGGGAAGTTCTCATTTCCAACACAATGGCAAAAATATGGCGTATCAACAAAAGGGCCAGTTTCACAGAAGTTGACCGAAATGTATTTATCATTACGTTCGATAACCATGCAGACATGTAGAGAATATTGGAGGGGAAACCGTGGACTTTTGATTACGCTCTGTTATTACTCTTACCATACGAGGGAACTAAACGTCTGGGCAACCTTTGTTTCGAAAAGGAAGTCTTTTGGATGCAAATACATAACCTACCCTTAGGTTGTATGTCTGAGGAATGGGGGTATCAAATCGGAAGCTCAGTAGGGCGAGTCTTAGAAGTGGACGCTGAGGACGATGGCGTTGGCTGGGGGAACTGTCTTTGTGTGAAGGTGGAGTTGGTACTTAGGAAAGCCATTAATCGAGGCTGATTTATAAACTACCAGGGGACCAAGCAATGGGTTCACTTTCGTTATGAAAAACTCCTAAAGATATGCTTTCAGTGTGGATGGATCCTACACGGTACTCAAGGATGTCAGTCAACCAGTAGAGAGAAGGGGGAAGGAGAAGCGTCGAGTGGGCAATTAGGGACATGGTTACGGGCCGAAGGGCCTATGAGAAGAAGGTTTTCACCAGGATGGTGGGAAAGGTCTAATGGCGAGAAGGAAGTAGGAAGGGCTAAGGAACCGCCGGAGAAGGAAAGTGCGACAAAAATGACACCGGAGAGGGGCGGGGACGATGTCCACCATGGAATCACATACCCCAAATTTCAGAACAGTGGAGTTGTACAGGAAAATGAAAATGCAGCTAAGGAAAGGAATGACCAACTGTCAGCGGATTCAGAGGGAGTAGAGATCGTTTTGGAAACTGAAATGGGGGAGACACAATCGCAGAATTGCTGCGAAGTAGGTGTAAAGTCAAGGGGAAATGCAGAAGGTGATGGGGAAGAAGGGTGGGAAATTGACTGGGAGACTCAGTTTAATACTGGGCCCGGACCTGGGCCTGACAATGGGCCCAACACTTGTTATGAACCGATAAGGTCTCAAAAGCACCCCAAAGCCAAGGAGGTAAGTTCAGTAACGGCTAAATCTCCAGTGGAGGAAGATGAGAGGCATGTAGTCCCCACGGATTTGGAACAGAAGCAGAAATTGAAGGGGGCCTGCCGAAAGTGGAAAAGGTGTGAAGGGAAACAAGGAACTCCAGCAATGTGGCAAACCTGAACCAGTCGACGGGGAAAAAGAGGGAAGTCGATATAAGTACGGTCAGTCCTCTAATCTCGAAGAAACTCAGGAGAACTAGGGTGAATGACAAACAGTTGGAGGGTTCTGTTACGGTGGTTTGGACGGAGGCTGCAAGACAGCCCCTCTGACCCCAATGATTATTCTAAGCTGGAACTGTTGGGGGCTTGGAACCCCTGAACAGTTCAAACTCTTCACTCAATGGTGAAGGAAAAGCAGCTCGATATAGTCTTCTTAATGGAGACTAAGTTATCCTATGCAAATAGCTGTAAAGTGGCGAAACGATGTAAGTATGATGGTTGTGTGGTTGTCGAGGCCAAAGGTAAGAGTGGTGGCCTTATGCTCTTATGGAAGCAAGAGGAGTTATTGGAGCTTATTAATTACTCTCAACATCATATCAATGTGTTGATTAATGATGTTCGAGGAAACTCAAAGTGGCTTCTTACGAGCTTTTATGGACATCCGAATGCAAATCTAAGAAGCCAAACGTGGGAATTGCTATCATCCTTCAAGCCTAACAATGGAGGATGGGGAGTTATAGGGGATTTTAATGAGCTGCTGTTTGAAGATGAGAAGGTGGGTGGGAGGCCAAGATGTGAGAGACTCATGAGTAAATTCAGGCATGTCATGGAGGAAGGAAATCTAAGTGACTTGGGATGGAGAGGATGCAAATATACATGGTCTAATCAACATGAAGATGAAACATTTACAAAAGAAAGACTCGACCGTGCACTAGCCAACAATGTGTGGAGAGATATTTATCCTGAGTTCTCAGTAACAACACTAATAGCAATTTGCTCGGATCACAACCCAATCCTGTTACACTGCGCCACTGGGAGATCTTCTACTCTTAGGGTCTCCAAGCCATTTAGGTATGAAGTAAATTGGTGCAATGAAGAGGGATGCCACGAAACTATCCGAGAAGTGTGGGGGGACAATAGTGGCAGGGAGAGGGGATTGAAAAGTCTGGTAAGCACTTTAGAAAGAACAAAAAAGAGCTTGAAACAATGGAGCAAAAACCTGGTATGGGATAGAAATAGAGCTATCAAAGAAAAGACCAAACAGTTAACTTAATTCAGAAAAATGAGAGTCCAAAAACTATGGCTGAACAGAAAAGACTTCAAAAAGAAATGGATTTCCTGCTAGATCAAGAAGATACAAGATGGAGGCAAAGAGCTAAGAGACATTGGCTGAAAGGAGGGGATAGAAATACTAGATTTTATCATGCCTGTGTGAAACAGAGGAGAAAAAAGAATTTGATTGTCAAGATTAAAGACATGGCTAGGATTGAGCTCATCAACAAAACTGACATAGCAGAGGGATTCAGAAAATACTTCTCAGAAACTTACAGGTCCTCACAGCTTGAAGTTGGTTGGCTTAATCAGTGTACCAGGGATATTGAAGCAAAACTGCCAGGTGAGGTGCAATCTCAACTGGTTAAGGAATGTACTGAGGAAGAGGTGGTAGTGGCACTGGAGCAAATGTCCCCTTTTAAGTCTCCCGGACCTGATGGCTTCAGTGCGGGGTTTTACCAAGATCACTGGACAATAGTGGGGAAGGAAACAACTCAAGTGGTTATTGGTTTTTTCAAAGAGGGTAGATTACCAAAAGACCTCAACCACACTTATTTGGCCCTAATTCCCAAGGTAAACTCCCCAACTTTAATAAGTGAGTTCAGGCCTATCTCTTTATGCAATGTGGCTTACAAATTGATCTCCAAAGTCTTGTCTAATAGGCTAAAAGAGGTATTGGATTTGGTAATCTCTTGGAACTAAAGTGCCTTCATCCCTAAGAGGTTAATCACAGATAACATCATGGTGGCCTATGAACTTCTCCATACAATGAAAGTGAAACAAAGAGGGAGGGAGGGGAGTATGGCTCTCAAGCTAGATATGTCGAAGGCATATGATAGAGTTGAATGGAAGTTCCTAGAGATGATGTTGCTTAAGTTGGGATTTGGGAAGAAATGGACTGATTTAGTGATGGAGTGTGTAAAGTCCGTTACGTATGCAATCCTTATTGATGGTAAACCTGGTGAAGTTTTTGCTCCATCGAGAGGTTTGTGCCAAGGAGATCTGCTGTCACCGTACTTGTTCTTAATTTGTGCTGAGGGGTTAAGTCCATTATTACACAAAGCTGAAGAGAAGGGTAGGATCAAGGGGGTAGCAGTTGCGAGGGGGGGATTGAGAATTAATCATCTCCTCTTTGCGGATGATTGCGTAATTTTTTGTAGAGCACAACTGGGGGAGTGGTCCGCCATCCGTGATCTGTTGGCTTTATATGAGAAAGCATCGGGCCAAACCTTGAATAAGAACAAAACCAGTGTGTTTTTCAGTTCCAATTCTCGGCTGGAAACCAAGGATTCCATCTTACAACAGGTCCAGGGCATAAGGTGTAATGATTACAATAGATACTTAGGCTTACCCACGGTGGTTGGTAGGGCTAAATACAACACTTTCAAGTCCTTAAAGGAGAGAATATGGAAAAGAATCAATAGCAGGAAGACTAAGTTCCTTTCCTCAACAGGCAAAGAGTGTACTTCAGTCAATCCCGGCCTATACCATGGCTGTTTTCAAACTGCCTGGTAAGCTAATCAGAGAAATAGAGGCACTTTTGTCACGTTTTTGGTGGAGTCACCATGTTGAAGGCAAAGGAATTCACTAGAAATCGTGGAAGGCTTTGGGGAGGGTTAAGAACCAAGGTGGGTTGGGGTTTAGGGATCTTGGCAGCTTCAATAAAGCCCTGTTAGCCAAACAAAGCTGGAGGTTGCTAAAGGAGCCTAACTCTCTGGTGTCAAAGGTATATAAACAGAAATATTTCAAAAACTGCAACCTACTGGAGACTAAGCTGAAAGGTAATCCATCATTTATTTGGAGAAGTTTATTTTCCAGTCTAGATCTAGTCAAAGAAGGGGCAGTATGGAGAGTTGGTAACGGAAAGAGCATCAGCATTTGGAAGGATAAATGGATTCCCAAACCTATTACCTTTCAGATCCAAACTCCTTGTAACACGCTTGATTTTGAGGCCAAAGTTGAGACACTGATTAAGGAGGACAGAGGAGAGTGGAAGGAAGACTTAGTGAAGACAGTGTTTAATGAAGTTGAAGCATTGACTATATGTTCCCTACCCATAAGCAAGTGTCGTGCGAATGATAGACTGATGTGGGTGGGATCTGCTAAAGGGGACTGCACCGTGAAAAGTGCCTATTTTATAGAGACAGAGAGACTTCTCAGAAAGAAAGGGGAAACATCATCTAAGGGTGAGGAGAAGGGAGTATGGAAAGAGGTACGGCTGCTTGAGGTTCCTAGGAAGGTGCAGATGCTCATCTGGAAGTGTCTCAATAACATTCTTCCTACCAAAGACAATCTTACTAGGAAGAATATTATTGAGAACAATAAATGTCCAATCTGTTTGGATGGTATTGAGTCAATAGTCTATGTCATGTGGGACTGTCCAGCTATTGACATGTGGGGGTGTGCTTCCAATCCATTGAGCAAATGGAAGAGAATGTTTCCTAATTTTCATGTCCTGTGGAATGAATTGCAATTGAAGCTAAGCAAGGACAAGGTGGAGGTGATCTTAGTCGTGTTCTATCAGTTATGGGCCAGAAGAAATGCCTTTATTTTCCAGAATCAGTTCTCATCACCCGAGGCTCTAGCTAGAAGGGCTCAAGCTGATTTAGATTTATACAAAGAAGTAAAGAGGAGTAGCCAAAGGAGTAAACGAGGTCCAGAAGGGAGCTCTACTAATCCTAGATGGAAACCACCCGAGTGGCCTTTTCTCAAAGCAAACTTTGATGCAGCTTTTGATAAAGACAAAGGGACTATGGGAGTGGGAGTGGTGATAAGAGATGCAGATGGCAGATTGCAAGCTGTTTTGACAAACTCAAAAGAGAATATTTCTTCAGCTGTCCAAGGCGAGTGTGTTGCTCTTCTAAGAGCAATGGAATTTTGCAAGGAGTTGGGATTCAACCAAGTCCATTTTGAAGAGGATGCAAAGATTGTGGTGGATGCAGTGAACTCCAAGAAGGAAGATAACTCGTGGCTGGGTCAACTGATAGAAGATATGCAGCTATTGATGAAACAAAACCAAGCATGGGACCTCAAGTTTATCTATAGGTCAGCCAACAAAGCAGCACACAAGGCAGCACAAATTGATAGTAGATTTGTTTGTGAAACAATTTGGTTAGAGGAGGGCCCAGAGGAGTCCTTCCTTTCCTTTACATTTCCATCCCAATGTTCGTTTTGATGCCAAATGTCCTAAACTATTTACCAAGTGTGGCTAAGATCTTGTCAAATGTCCAAATAAAACTTCTCCAGACTGATTTGGACATTCTAACTGTGATCTGAAAACAAATGCACTATGTGCCACATGGCGCTAACAAAGGAGTTACTATTCACTCTAAAAATGGTGAAAGTAACTTTGCACCATAAAATCCTAAATAATCCTACGAAACTAGGGGTGTACTTCAATACACATTTTCAACTCCTAGGTGCCTCGAACAAATCAAAACACATTTTTGAACAACGCTTGTCCAGAAAATGGAAACAATTTTAATGTCTTTTAAAATCCTAGATATTCACTGAGACTAATGGCACAGATCATTTCTCATTCTCACATTCCTAAGTACCTTAAAAAAATAAAATTCGTTTTTGACACCTAAGTGGGTTAGAGGTTGACTATGCTGACAGATTCAATCCCATATGATTGCTCAATTCGTGAGATTTTCTGGAGTTTTCACGATGATCCTAAAGCATAAAGAAATTCATCCACTGAGTTTTGGGTGGGATGGTACAAAAATAAAAGACTCCATTGACTTGAAAATAATTTTCATGACATACTCTATGTATGGGACATGACATGACATGCAAAAAATGAACGTCTGACAGATGGCATGTCATAACATGGAATGTAATAGATAAGCATATACTTGAAATAATTGACAAGGCATGGCATATGGCTTACCATTGTACATACAAAAATACACCAGAAAGTAAGTTAGAGGCTAACTTACAGTGATTGGGCATGACATAAAAGTACCATGAAATCGCGTGAACTGAAAAGAGATATTCTAAGGGTTAGAATATCCCACTATTTTTTTTTTAAATTTTTTTTTATAAAGAGTGGGCAGTCACCTGTCCAATAGTGACGCCCTCCTGAATTTATTAATAAAACCCTCACTTATGGAGAAGAAAAACCGTGGAAACAAACAAGGCCCTTAAGAAATAACCTCAAAAAGCCCAAGCTTGGAAAAGACCCTAGACAAGCCTATGAACATAATCAAGAACATGAAAACCAAAAACAATAACAAAATTATCGACATCTTAAGGAGGGAAGACCAGATAAATCCAAACGGAGCAAACCTCTAAGGACCCGAGGCAGTATAGAATTATTTGTGTAGACCAAAGCAACTCCATTGGCACCATCCTTGGCCAACCAATCCACCACCTTATTTCCTTCACATAATACATGCTGAAAACGACAATTAATAGATTGAGTCAAACCAACAATCTCTTCCCAATAATCCTCCAGGTACCAAACCCCACACCGCCCTCTATTCCACCAAGAAATAATCACCATCGAGTCAACCTCAACAATAATATTAAAAATATGAAGTGAATTGCACAACCGCAGGCCATTAAGGAGCACAAGAAGCTCCGCTTTACCAAAACCAATAGGAGAGGCGAAGGCTTACACAAGCCATCCTAGATCATTGCGAATAACTCCACCAATACCACTAGAACCTGGGTTAAAAAGGCTGCTATTGTCCGTATTCAATTTAAACCACCCTGATGGAGGTTTATGCCACTTGACTACTTTGCACCGCCTTTCTTTTAAAAGAGCAGGTTTGATCCATAAGGCCTCAAGAATGATGCCATAAAATCGGGACAAGCTATAAGAATTATCAATTGCCTGACAAAGGGAACCAATCCAAACACAAATAGATTTGACAACAGCTTCATGCGATTCCAATGTGCCTTCCATTCGAGCTAGACATCTTCTTCTCCAAAGTCTCCAAGTAACTATGACAGGCATAAGGCCAATTATAACACCCACTTGAGAATAGGACTTTAGCATGCCGAAACCAAGAGGAGACTTGATGTTTCCAATTGCTACCAAGGGGGAGTCCAAAGAGGTTGCCAAAAAATGACCAGACTTTTTTAGGAAAATCTCCCTCAAAGAGAACATGATTAATGTCTTCATAATGACTTGCAATACAGCAATCATATTTGGAAACAATTGGAACGCCAATACGGCGCAATCTATCATCCACACTCAAAGCCCTGTGCCAAGCCTTCCAAAACTGAATAGACATTTTTGAGGGAAGACTTTTATGCCAAATCCTAGAATGCAAATCAAGAAAGGAGCCTTTGACTCTAATACGTACAATGCCATGCAGATTTAGTGGAAAACATACCTGTCTCTGTATGGGTTCAGACAAGAACATCCTTACCCAAATTATGCCCAGATAAAGAGACTAAAATATCATTAACATTCTCCAAGCCAACCAAGTTCTCTAGAAGATTCACATCCCAATTGTCTGACAGCCGACACTCTTTAATTTTCAACAAAGGCTAACCCACGACTGGCAAGTCATTAATCAAGGGGCCATTATCCCTCCATTTGTCATACCAGAAAAAAAATATCTCTTTCTCTAACTCTCCATTTAGAATTATTCAACATTAAAGGGATACAATGAACAACCACTCTCCAAAATCTCGAGCCTTTATCAACATCTATCAGGAACCAAGGTTTCAATCCCACATATTTAGCCTTAAAAACATTTGCCCAGAGAGAGTTACCTTGTAAAAGATTCCAAGCAAACCTCCTGTGCAAGGCTGTTTGAGTGTCCTGGAGATGCTTCAACCCAAGTCCTCCTTCAGCCACAAGCCTACAAATATGTTTCCAAGCCACCCATTTCTTTTTATCTTTCCCATTAGACTCGCCCCAAAAGAAGGAGCTCATCAGCTGATGGATCTTAGTGATTATTGCTTGAGGGGCCTGTAAAACAGCAAAAAGGTGAAGGGCCATACTAGAAATGACGTGAGGTAACAAAACCACTTTCCCTCCAGAAGACAGGAGCTGCATTTTCCAACCATTGAGTTTTTGCCTCACTTTATTCACCATGCCTTCAAGATCTAATTGCTTGAGACAACCCAGGATAATGGGCACTCCAAGGTATTGAAATGGAAAGTGCCCTTCCATGAAACCCGTGCTACGGAGAAGATGCCGCTTACGAGTAGGGGAGATTTTATTCGAACAATACAATGCGGACTTTTGCTTATTAATTGTCTGGTCTGACCATCTTTCATATTGGCCCTAAATACTTAGAAGCACCCGAATCGACCTTTGGCTCCCATTAGAAAAAAATAACCACATCATCATCATATATTAAATGAGAAATAATAGGTGTACCTCGGGCTTGATGAAAGTGTCCAAATCTATTCTTAGCCACACTTCGGTGAATCATCCAGGAAAGGAGCTCCTGCTGAATAATAAACAAGTAAGGAGATAGATGATCATCTTGTCGAAGGACACGACCTCCCAGGTAGAAGCCTTTTATTGTCCCATTCATCATAATCGAATACCAAGGACTAGAAATACAAAAGAAGATCAAGTCACAAAATTGGGGCGAGAAACCAAAACTCAGCATGACCTTTATTAGAAAAGAAAAATTCTATTTGCAGTCCCCGTTTGAGGACTGCATTGCAAGCCTAAATGAAACGCTTCGTTTCATTAGTTAAAGTGAAACCGAGCAGATGTAATCTCTTCCTTCCTTAGAGAAACCGCTTAGTTCCTCAGATGAAATCGTTACCAAGTCTTTTTCCTTGAACCTTGCCTGCGCACTTTCATATCATCTCTCCTCTCTCTCCACTGATTCATCTTCTCCATCCAGCATATATTCCTCATCCTCCTCTTCCCAACCATTTGATACCTCATTTTCTTCATCTGAAATCATGTAATCCTCATCCGAATCATCTGAACCCTTACCTTTGGAC
Source organism: Pterocarya stenoptera (assembly GCA_003123785.1). Lineage (NCBI taxonomy): Eukaryota > Viridiplantae > Streptophyta > Magnoliopsida > Fagales > Juglandaceae > Pterocarya > Pterocarya stenoptera. The sequence goes on along the minus strand of QEOT01007118.1, from coordinate 10,239 downwards.
CGAACCCTTTTGTTGAAATTTCTCTTGCAACCAACCTTCCCTTCCCTCCCCTCACCATCTGTTCTTGCGCCAAAAGACTTAAATTTCCAAAACCCCAATTACTTAAATCCAATCGCACAAACATTATCAAGATTCATTAATTCCACCAATCGATATCAAATCAAATCGCATATAGAAATCAATATAAAGATTCTTTGACTTTTTTTCCATTTCTAGCTTACGGCATACTATTCAAATGGGGTGGCAAAAATCTCTTATTATTGATCTGTTTCAGCAAAGAAATCAAAAACACAAAAAGAGCCCAAAAAAAAAAAAGTAGATCGATTGCAACAAAAAAAGCAAGAAAAAACCAGGTCTAAAAAAGTGGAGGTATGTTGCACTTTTAGATTCAGATTTCGTGTCTTCTGGATCATCAGATTATGACTTGACCCTTTCTGGAGAAGATAAGCATACCATCTCTGAAGAAGAGAGATAGCAAGTGAGAGAAGCCGGAGAATTTTGTGGAAATTTAGGTGGTAGTTTGAGACGTTTGTCTTTTCCAAGCAAAATTTAAGAAGAAAAGGGTAATGTTGTCAATTCAAGTCTAAAAATAGGGATAATTTGGTCACTTCATGCACTAGGACTGCAAAGGAGTCCTCTCTAAAGGACTGTACGTAGAACGACTCATTAGAAAATTCCAATCCACGTGATCATATGCTTTTTCCATATCTACTTTTAACATAATGTTGCCGCCATGATTCCTTTTATTAATAAAATGAACCATTTCTTGAGTGAGGCTAATATTCTCAAAAATACTTTGACCCGGAATAAAGGCTCATTGCTCCAAAGAAACCAGACGAGGCAAGAGACTAGTTAAGCGATTCACAATTATCTTGGAGGAAAGTTTATAAAAACTGAGCAAAGGCTGATGGGACGGAACTTATCAAATCCTGTTGGAGAATCCAGCTTTGGAATTAAAACCAAATAAGAAGCTATAAAAGACTTTGGAAGAGACTTGGATGCAAAGAATTCCAACACTGCATTCCACAAATCATTTTTAACCACCTCCCAGTAGCTTTTATAAAATCCAGAGCCAAAACCATCAGGACCAAGAGCACTATTAACCGGAATTGAGGACAAAGCAACAAATACTTCCTCTAAAGAAGGCGCACTAACAAGGGAGGCATTCTCCTCCGTAGAAATAACCTGATTTATAAGACCCTCAAGATTTGGTTGCTTGACCGGCGGATCACCCTGGAGAAAAGATGAAAAATAATCTACTGCACCTTGGTGAATGCTCTCCAGAGACTCAAACACCACATCATTTGAACGCATATCTAGCACCCGTTTATGCCTTTTAATGGCTAAGCAAGCATGAAAAAATTTGGAATTCCGGTCACCATCCACCGCCCATTTTAGCTTTGCCATTTGAGCCAATCGAATTTCTTCCCAACGCCTCCAAGTTGCCAAATCCGAATTGGCCACCTATAGCTCTCTATCTAAATCTTCTTCCCAGTTTAATTGAAGTTGTAGTTCAAACTCCTCAACCTGATTTTCAAGAGCAGCAATCCGGCCCAGCATATGGCCAAAAACCCTTTTATTCCAATCCCGCAAGGCTACCTTAGTCTATTTTAACTTCATAACCAAATTCTGAATGGTTGAACCACCCTCTCGAGTTGACTAAGCATGCTGAACACAATCCAGAAAATTATGGTGTTCCACCCACATCTATTGGAAATGAAAAGGGGGTGGACCATAAGAGAAAGGGTCTTTCTTGAACTCAATAAACATAGGAGCATGATTCGAAGTAGATCGTGGCAAGTATGAACAAATAGCATTAGGAAATACCGAAAGAAAAGAGGCATCTATCAGAACACGGTCCAACCGTGCCCAAGAACGAGCAAGGCCATATTGCCTATTGCACCAAGAAAAAGCACTCCCCTTCGATGCCATTTTAATCAAACCCCCCTGTTGAATCTAGTTATTAAAATCCTTCATAGCTCTAAGAGGTCGAGGCCTACCTCTCCATCTCTCTGAATCATTTCGGATAATATTAAAATCACCAACAAAAATACACGGGTCTAAGCCTAGAGTCTGGGTACTGAGATCATCCCACAATATGCGCCGTTCAGCCATTGTACATTTTGCATAAATAACTGCAAGCAAAAACTTCTTAACACCTTCGCCTACTTTGAGGGAAATATATTGCCCTCCCATTCAAACTAAACTCACCTCAATACTATCCCAAAAGATTCAAAATTTCCCCCCCTCAACCTCATTTGAAATGAGTTTATCAAATTTCAAACACGTGCCAATCTCTTAGCAACATCAAGATTTTGAAAGGGTTCCAAAAGAGCAAGAATTTTCAGTCTCAACTTACCAAGAAACTTTTTTAATCTACCTTTTGAGGTCCCAACTCTCCTAATGTTCCATACAAAAATGGGATTAATCATTAAGAAGGGTTAGAGAATCGAGCAAGAACCCAAGAAGAACTTCTCATTTTAACAAACATCTTTTTCTTATATTTTCTTTTGCCTTCATTGGCCTCAGATTCTGTCAAATAATCTTTATCCTGTGGGAAAACTTCAGGACGTAAATATGGCTCCGGTTCTGAAACAATGACATCCAAAATTGGTTGTTCCTCAACTGGTTCATCTTCAGGCTCTGCGGCATCCAGTTCAGTCTCCTAGACTACAAACGGGACAACAGGCGTAGACTCCCTCTCAAAGGCCATCAACACTGATTCACAAACAACCACAGGAGGTTTTCCCAGCACTGATTCATCTTTTGTGACCGAATTCACAGCATAATCCGTAACTCATGGTTCAACATCATTCTCCCTAGCGACCTCAGTTTCAGGAATTATCGGAACCTCCCCAACAACATCTACTTGCACCATAGACAAGATAGGGTTGAAACATCTTCTTTCTGTGAACTACCCCCAATTGGATCAAACGAAGGATCATTCACAATTGCACTCAGAACCGTCACAAGAACAGTAGCAGGTTCCCCATTTGCATCCATCTCTTTCAGCCCTCTTCCATGCCCAAGTCTTCCCCAACTTCTCAATTTTATCAACCCGACAGGTCTGCGAATTATGGCCTTGCATTCAACACTTACAACAATAGTTAGAATATCCCACTATCCCACTAATAACTTAGAAATATAAAATTTTCTGACTTATGGCAAAATTTTCATTTTACCCCTCTACTTGTGGGAAATCACCATTTGCCCCCTAAATTATGAATTTTGCATACTAACTCTTAAACCCAAATATCCAGTCAAAAAATTTTAAATCAAAACACAACTATACATATCATGCATTGCCTGATTCACATTAAGGCTAAAAATCTTGATTTTTGTTGCAATTGTTTCAAACCTCACCACATACCTTTTTCTTTTTTCTTTTATAAGGAGGATGGTACCCCAAGTTTATTGATAACCCTCACTTATGGAGGAGGAAAATCGTAGTTACAGCCGGATACCTGGGGGCAACAAATAATCATAACTGCCCAAACCCAGGCATCAAAAGTCCACATTTCAAAATAAACTAAAGAAAAAATATACAAGCCTATCAAAGGAAACACACCACCTGCAAAAACATGTAAGCACTTACAAAAAAGAACAAAACAAAACAAAACCTCGGGTTTGGTAAGCACTTGCAAAAACAACCTCACCAGATACTTAAATCGATTTATGCAACACTAAAAAAGTCATATCCTATATTTTAAGATTGACATCAAAATAATCATTTCATAAGAATCTAAACTCCTCATATTAGTAAAATGAAAAAATACTATGTTTTGGTCAAATAGAACAAACCCTTCATGTTCTTGGTCTAACACTTTTCAAATCAACTCCAATGACTCCAACAGTCCATAAACACACTCTTAAATGTTTAGAAATCCAACCTAAATGATAATCATGCTTGAACAACGACCAAAATCACAAAACATATCATCAAACCAATCAACATGCATACTAAAAAAACACTAAATCTGAAATTTGCATGGATAAACCTTCAAGAAATAAAATCATATACCTCATATTTAAGTTATAAACTTGATCTAAACATTTAATCTAGGCTCACATGGCAAAAATCTCGTAAAAACACAAAGCAAACCTGTGAGCTTCAAGTTTGTGCCCTAACCGAACCTCTTCATGCAAAACATGCTTCCGACAAAGATTTAAACCAACTCTCTTCAAAATAAAACTCTTAACACCTAAATTAAAGTCTTAAGAACAACATATATGAATTTCATAGCCTTTGGACTAGGTTTCTAGAACCGACAAATATCATAACCTCAGAATAAGGATGGGAGATTGTAAAATACAGGTCCTAGAATAAGATTTAGAATTTAGAATTTTTATTATTTTTACTATTATTATATTAGTAAGGTTATTATTAAGATATATTTGGAGATAGTGTTTGTTTCCTTGTGGAATTCTTCCACCTTTCAAGAGTATGCCTTTTATCTCCTAGTTGAATAAGTTTCCTGATGGAAACCAACTCCCAACTCCAACTCAAACTCTTCAAAAATCCTCTCAGTGTTTGTATGCTCGTAGGAATAGTTTCCTAAGTTTAGCCAACTTCGAACCCTAGCATATCTCCTGAAGACTCACACTATGCTTTCCCATCGTCTATAAGAATCCCACAGGACCCTTCAGAAATAAACACAAGAAACACCATACACTCTAGCCCAATGCAACAGCCTTTGCAAACCAAGAAAACCACTCTCACATCCAATCGAGACACTTACCTAGCCGGAATCCACCACAGACACCGCCGACAGTAAGCTCTCCTCCCACCTGGGTGTACGCTGTCGCCATTTAAGCCTTTCCCACCACTTGTTCTTCTGTCGTTAGTGACCAAAGTCGATGGGTGTTGTGGCCAGCCACCGTTGACCACTTTAGAAGACGTTGGACCACCTCTCCAAGGCCACAGAGATCGCTGACCAGCTCAACCCCGTTAAACACACTCCTTTCCAGTAAGTCCGCGACGGGATCTAACTCTCTCCCCATGATTTCAGTTCTCGATCTAACTCTCTCACTCACTCACTCTCTTGTGCCGCACCACTACCCAGAGAAGCCTAGTATGACGACAACCACTCCTAGCCACTGCGAACCCCGACCAGCCACCACGACCCTTTGTCGCAGCTGATCCCTCTCTCAGTAGCATGCTACAAAGTGGGAATCAGGAAGCAGCGCTAAGAGGTAAATAGTATGATCATATAAATGCATGCGTACTGTTAATATTATTGTTATGTATGAAAATATGATGTGCTTATGATGGTTATCTACGCTATACTAAGAGACAAGTCAAGGTTAGATTCCTTTCATGATCTTTGATAAAATATGAGATTATACTTGAATGAATGAATTTGTTGTCGATGGATTGAATGCTACTAAAATCACATGGAAGCCATGAGATGTTCATGTAGTAATTTAATTCAAGGATGCCATGTAATAGAATAGCCATATTATGTATGCCATGTTCACGTAATACTTAGATCATGTATGCCATGTTCATGTAGAACTTAGATCATGTATGCCATGGAATGTTATAAAATGTTCAGATCATGTTATAGAATAGCCAGATTATGTATGCCATGTTCACGTAGTACTCAGATCATGTATGCTATGTTCATGTAGAACTTAGATCATGTATGCCATGGAATGTCATAAAATGTTCAGATCATATTATGTCATGTCACGTTATGTTATACCACGTACAAGAAAAGACCATGTTATGCTATGCCATGTACAAGAAGATGTCATGTTATGTTATGTTATGAACAAGAATATGCCATGTTAGAAAAGTTCATGAAGCCTAATAAAGTCTCATTTATTAAGAATGATAAGAAGTTTTAAGGTGACATAGACCCAAGCATGATCATCACAAGTTATGCTAAGATAGTGCCACGGACTCAAGCGTAGTAAACCACAAGTTAAGTAAAACACGGACTCAAGCGTGTTTCACTCCATATTATGCCAGTTAAGTGAAACACGGACTCAAGCGTGTTTCAATCCAGGGTATGCAAGTTAGGTGAAACACGGACCCAAGCATGTTCCACTTCATATTAAGACAAGATAAACAAGTTAATATGTATTCACGTTACATGTTTGCTGTGATTATGTATGTATGTAAAGTTTTCAGAAAGTTATGTTATGCGTATGATTGTGAATCTATGATGTTGTATGCATGTGGTGAAAAGTCTTAAAAAATTAAGTCTATGCTAGGCTAAATTATATTTTACGGTATGATGTGTTACTTACTGAGTATTTGACTCATTTTTGTTTGTCTTCCTGTTTTCTTCTATGTCTAATATTCACAGATGGCGATTATGATGACACAGAGCTGGATGGCGAGGAGTAGATCTAGTACAAAGACTTAGGAAGGAATAAGTGATATTCACACAAGAACTAGATTTCTTTTATGTCATTCGTAGGATTAGTTTATGTTCTTTTACTTTACGTTCAGTTTCAAAACAATTATGTTCAATTCATTTTTTATGCTTTTCAATAAATGAGGTAATTTAGGAAATGAATCTCTTTACCGGGCATTATGTTATGAATATTAGTAACATCTCTATCCTACGAGAACAAGGTGTTACATCTAAGTACTACATGAACATTACATGACTTACATGATCTAAATACTTCATGACATTACATTGCATGGCATACATGTGATTTTCATGATATATCATCCATCAAATCACAATCCATAATTGTATAACATACATAAGCTCACTTACATGCATATCATTATAATTCATCGAAGGTCGTGAAAGAAATCTAACCTTGACTTAGCTCGTAGCGTAGCGTAGACAAACATCACATTTTCATTTACAATTAGAACATTTACAGTACACATGCAATTATATGATCATACTAATTGCCTCTTAGCACCGCTTCTTGATTCCCACTATGTAGTGTGTTACCTATACGAGGTACTAGATGTTACCAATTTCCTAAAAAAGCATGTCATAATACTCTATGCAATTAAGTACGTGTAATGGAATTTAGGCTTCATAGTCTACTTTAAAATCCCTTAAATATGAAGCCTAAATTCCATTATACGTACTTAATGGGCCCATAATTATTCATGTAAAACTTTGGGCTAGCTTAAATTCCAGCCCAGCTCATATTAAAGAATAATAGCCAAATTAAAATCACTAAAATGGTTTTTTCTTTTGTAAAACACCACCAGCCCACTATAAAACAATAAAACAGTTTTTGTCAACCAAAAATTAACCCACTTGTAGTTTCTAAAATAACCCCAACAAGGTCATTTAAAAACTAGGCTCAGTACCAACTCAAGGAAACACTAGTCGAATGGGCTTAGGGCCCCTTATGAACTCAAGGGTGGCTACTCTTCTGGAAATTAAAACACACGGGACTAAAATAGATGAAAGGAATGGTTGTGCAATGCTCACCAAGAGGAGACACTGATGCACGACGGCTCTGGGTGGCTGGGAAGGATTGGCGGCGCAACTGGGTGTCTCTTGGCAGGGTGTGACACAAGAGAGAGAAAAGGGTGAGAGAGTTAGAGAGAGGATCTGTCAAGTCGATAAGCACTAGGGAGAGAAAATGGTGGCCAACGAAGGTGGGCTTACTAGAAGGGAGTGGGTGTGACGGGGTTAGGCTGGTCAGCATTTTCTGGGCAGCGTGGTGGTGCTCCAATGTCTTGGGGTGATCGACGGTGGTTGGGCAGAAGACTAGGCTATGCGGGAGTGAGTTCTTCCTCCAAGTATTTTGTGTGTTTAATTCAGAGGTGTAATACCCAGGTCCAACAACAAGTCGTTTTCTAAAATTTTTGTTTTTGGATTTATACGTATAAAGAGCCCAGTAAATTTTCGAGTATTATTTTTTATACTGGTTGCAGGTCCAAATTGTATTTTGGCAAATATTGAATTTTTATTTATTTGAGCTTGCTATTTAGTAATTTCCTTAAATATTTTTGGGTCAGATGAAAAATCTTTTTATGCGCCGAAAAATTTTATAGAACAGATATATTTTTTTTTATTAAGATGAGTCGAGACTCAAAACTTGGAAAGGAGCCCATTTATTAGTAGTTTTGTTTTTTTTTTTCACATGCCAAATATTTGAAATGGCCAGTGAATTCATCAAGCCCAAACCCGTGAGAACCGAGAATAGACCCCGTCATGCATGGCTCCATGCTAATTGCCATGCACATCTCCTCTAGGATTTTCCCACCACAACACTTAGCATGCACGTCCCCACATCCCCGCGTGTCCAGGAAACAAGCGCAGCAACTTCCCACGGCATGCACATCTATATCCCTCACATTTACGGCAACTGTCACAATATATATACAACACGTACACGTTAGATGATGTTCCTTCCTATAGCTAGGGTTGCCACCGCTAGATTTTTTTTTTCTGTTAAACAATTCCTTCACGTTGCTAACCACTATCACCTTAGGTCGGTTTCTCACTGCCATGCGAATGAAACCCCCTGCACCAAAAATATCTGATAGCCTCCATGGACAACCCAGCAACCTCACGGTTTTTCCCTCAAGTCTGTCGAGCGGAACGATGGCTTCCCAAGGAGATCACGCCGCAGCACAGATATCAATGGCTGCTAAGGAAAACGCTGCAACGATGCAAACCAGTGCCTGCAGCCATGGGAAGCCCCTTTCAAGGCAGCATCATTCTCGTTGGAGTAGTTCAACCGTGAGCAGACCTCCCTTCGTCGTACGCCACTGCCAGTGCACCACCCACGTGAAACCGTAGCTTCCCCTTGCTCAGCCATTGCGCAGGTCCATAAACCACCGTGCACCAAGCCGCCAGCCCTCGCATGATGATGCCTCTGTTTTAGCTCCCAAAAACAGAGCAAAAACAGCTTAGTGCCCATCTCGTTCGGAGCCACCACTCATCGCCAGCTTCCACCTCCACGTAGCCACCGTACTGCTCGACCGCCGCTTCTAACCACTGCTCTCTCTTCCTCTCCGTATTATCTTCTTCCTCATGCCATGATCACTCTCTCTCCATTCTCCCATCACTTTCTCTCTCGCTCATCTCTCTCTCTCTCTCTCTCTCTCTCTCTTCTCACGAAACTAAAGATGAATGCAAAGAAAAGAGGCATGAAGTACACTGCAGCATACAGAGAACACCATGCAGAAAACAAATTGTTGAAAAGCACAATGCAGCAGAACTAAAGTGTAAAGCACTGGCACAGAAAAGTAAAACAACAAAAGAGAAGCATGGGGCGACATGTTAAGCTGCACTGATTATGCACAAAAGAAAATAAAGTGATGAAAAGCAACAACAAGAAAAAGACTGCAACAGATTTCTTGTAAACCAGTAGAAAATAAAAAGTTAACTTTAGGACTCNAAGAAAATAAAGTGATGAAAAGCAACAACAAGAAAAAGACTGCAACAGATTTCTTGTAAACCAGTAGAAAATAAAAAGTTAACTTTAGGACTCTTCCTTTTGATCTTTTTCCTCTGTAACGTGTATATAAAGCAGTGGCAAAGCCTTGTAATTAACAACTGAATGGAATGAGAATCAGTCTTACTCCACATCATAGTTCTATCTCAATTCTCGACTCTACTTTTAACATGGTATCAGAGCAGCCAGGTTATTAGTTCTGCTGTATTCGTTTGAAATCTGCAAACTAATTTCATCTGTTAAGCCATGACTTCTTCCTCTTCTTCTTCTCCTGTTTCCATTGCTGAGGACCCAAATAGTCCATTATTCTTACATCACAGTGACAATGCTAATACTGTCATTGTATCACCTCCATTGACTGGTTCGAATTATATATCTTGGAGCAGGTCGTTTCTACTCACTATTTCAATCAAGAACAAACTGGGATTCCTAGATGGGACCATCAATACTCCTGAGTTAACAGATCCCTCATATGTGTCGTGGTTGAGATGTAACAACATTTTGTTGGCATGGATCCTGAATTCTGTTTCAAAGGACATTGCTTCTAATGTGTTTTGCATGACCTCAGCTAAGCAAGTTTGGGACAAGCTCAAAGAAAGGTTTGCTCAACCTGATGAAGCACGAATCTATCACCTTCAGCACAAACTCGGTAGCATTGTTTAGGGGCATTTCTCTGTAAGTGACTACTTCACACAACTCAATGCCATTTGGGAAGAACTACACACTTACAGACCACTCCCTTGTTGTAACAGCCCGCTAGAAATTCATTGGTGGAATTTCTATTGACTTTAGGAACCTCGTGAAAACCCTATAAGTTTTCACGAATCAACCAATCGCACAGGT
>QEOT01007116.1:70929-88650 GCA_003123785.1 Pterocarya stenoptera | reverse complement strand
CGCCTCATGTTCCTGACGTGCTGTACACACTGAAAATCTGAGACATTAACCCGGTGCTCTTCTGGATGGGTAGATGTGTTTGGGTTTCCAATCCAAAGCTATTTCCTGGGTTATATGCTTTCCCACCGACACTTGTTGAGAGTTTGAGGAATCCAAAGGTTAAAAGATGTAATTAATAAAAATTACTTAAACATTTTAGTCTTTTGACAAAACTTTATCCACGTTTTCTGGTATGATGAAAAGTCCGTTGGTAGAAAAGCATCAAAATGAAGCTTTTTCTCCAACGTCATTTCTAACTTATTTAGACTTAAAAAGTACTTTTATATAAAATATCCAAACAACCATTATTTATTTTTAAAGTACTTTTAGTGCTATTTAAGCACTTTTCAGACTTGCCACCGCAATCCCAAACTGGCTCTAAGTAGGTTGAGACGAATTCAACTCTTTTATGAAAATTTGAAAAAAATAATAAATCTCATCAATGATTGGTTTGAAATGAATTGAGTTGGATTCATCTTCCTAACATAGCCTATTCACTTAGAACTAAGAGCCCAAACATCGATAAAATCAAACAATATTAATGCATAAAAAATTTAATTACAAAAAATTATTTGGTCCCCTAAACATAGCATTTAGCACATTAATTTCATTTTGAAATATTTTTATTTGTTAACAAGTTGTTTGTCCGTTCATTTTTTAAGTATCATTTACTTTTTTAAAAATTTATAGTTTCTTTTGTTTTCTCAACAGTTTTTTCCATACTTGCACCTATTTGCTCTCATTAATAAAATTTCAAATTCTCTTGATAATTTTTTTTTTCACATCTTAATAGCCAAGAAGATTTTTTGGTCTCTTTTTACAAGTTTTTATCCTTTTTATCTTTGGTGCCTATGCAAGTAGATATATTTTAAAGGAAAAAAAAATCATCTGGTAAATTTAAAATGTAATTTCCCCAATTTATTTTATGTTTTTCCTTTCAAGTCTTCCACTAGCTTATTTTGGATGGTTTTGTTCGGCTTCATCTGATTGAAAGTTGAATAAAATATTGTTATAATATAATTTTTTAATATAATTTTTATTTTGAGATTTAAAAAAGTTGAATTGTTTATTATATTTTATGTGAAAGTTTGAAAAAGTTATAATGATTATACGAGATAAGATAGTTTGATTTTATGTAACCAAACCAGCCCTTAGTTATAACTTGGCCACAATTAAGTTAATAATTAGAGTGAAGGTAACAAGTCTCTAGTGGCTAATATGACTCTTCCCTATCTATATTATAACATTCAATCTCAACATTCAATAAAGAAATTTATTTTTGTCCCCTTAATTTTTATTTCACTTGTGCATTGTGATGGATTTGTGGAACATGGTTGTTTTTTTTTTTTTATTAATTTGATCAACTTTGCATGAGGAGTCATGCTAGGGAGCCCGATTTGGGCTCATGTTACTTTTGCCCGTTTGGGTATTTTATTTTATTTTTTAGTTTTATTTTATTGTGTTTAAGAAAATATTATTTAATAATATTGTGAATTTTTTTTATTTTTTAAAAAATATTTTAAAGTGTTAAAAAATGATGTGAAAAAAAAATCAAAAATTCTTTAAAATTTATTTACTTTTACATCATTTTTTTAACACTTTAAAATATTTTTAAAAAAATAAAAAAAATCACAATATTATTAAATAATATCTTCTTAAATACAAAATAAATAAATAAACTAAAAAATAAAATAAAATGCTCAAACGGGCAAAAATAACGGGAGCCCAAATCGGGCTTTCTATCATTTTTCTTGAATGAGTTCAATAATGATCTTGTATTGAAGGCTTTTAAATAAATCTTTCATAATGCTCGTATACTCATATAAAAGAAGACCCCACGAATCTACATGCTCTTGTATTTAAGTCGATTGGCCCCATAAAAAACATTCGGGGTTCCGCTCCTCAAGTGAGGAAATTGAAATAAAATCTTAGATGTTGTTGTGTGTTGATTATAGTTTGATCTCTGTCTGAACTTTTAATTGAGAGAGTATAGTAGAGCTTAACCATTTTTGGTCAGGAGACAAATTTGATAGAACTTCTAAATTGATTAAAAAAGTTTAGTACCCTATATGACAGTTTTTGGTGGGGGTTCTAATCCTCAGATTATATCCATATGTGAAATGATTTTTCAAAAGCCTGTATAGCTCAAGGGAATTGTTAATGCTAAAAATTGTACAATAGACTGGAATAGAGGAAAGAGTCACTCCGGCCCACAATGATGATTCGGGTGTCGATATGGTATTCTTTGCGCTCATCCATGACAACAAATAATAAATAAGCGAATAAAAATAAATAAAGAGAGACATATAAATTTACATGGTTCGGTGTAATGCCTATGTCTACGGGTTGTTTGGGGGCAAAATTCACTATGCTAGGTGATTTTACGTATCTCTTATAACCTCATGTATCTCTCAATACAATGGAGAAATTTAGAGTTTCGGAAGGTTGATGATGATGCCTCCCTTGAGAGAAGATCATTTGGAGTCATTGTGCATGGTGGAGTCTGTGAGGTAGAGAAGTCCTAGAGAGCCCTTAATTTGTAGAGATATCCTCCTTTTATAGAGATATATTTCCTTCCTTGGAGTGATTGAGTCATACTTGTATTATGAAATCCTTTCATTTTAGGAGTTTGAGTCATTAATTTGCCTTATCCCTTACTGGCTTTATATATGGGCTAGGTTCTTGGCTTTATCTCCTTTCTTATTATTTGCGATAGATTTTCAATAGGCTAGACCCGGTCAACTTTATCCCTAACAAATGCTCAACAAGAAGGTCTAGTTGCTCAACAAGAAGGTCTTGAGAATCTTCAAGTCAAGCCACGATAGAGATAGTCTATGAAACACTGTAAACAAATAAATTCTGAGAATTGGTCCTTAGTTTTCTGTTTGTTTGTACTAAGCAGTGAAGAACTCCTAGCGCGGAGCTCGGCTTGGAGAGATAGGCAGGAAATGTGCGCAACCGTGTTAGGTGAGAGCACGGAGCTAGGCTTGGAAAGATAGGCGGGAGAAGTGCTCGACAGCGCTTGGTGGCGAGCGCAGAGCTGAGCTTGTAGAGCTACGTAGGGAGATGACTCGACCACGCTAGGTGGTGAGAACGGAGGCTTAGGTGCAAAATTTTGCCTGATAGCAAAGAGTGTGTATCCTTGTGGGTGTTTAGTGAATGTTTTTCCCCTTGATGTGAGTTGTTGTTTGATGTTCCCATTTTGGTGTTGATGTTAGGGCTTATTTGTAGTAACCCGTACTTAAGTGGTCAGGAAGCCCGTTGAACACCTAGGTGATTGTTGGGCCCGTCGACTCGTTTTCGAAGGAAACCCGTATGAAGTGGTTGTGGAGCCCAGAGGCTCGTTCCCAAAGGTAACCTACTAGCGGCGGTTGTAGCACGAGTGTAAACACTTAGCTTTTGTTGGAGAGATGCTAATGTTTAGGTGCAAGTGCAAAACTCAACTTTGAACTACATGGGAGATGACTCAACCGTGCTGGGTGGCAAGAAGAGACTGGAACACTTGGGAGAGGTGTTCCCTCCTATGATCATCGAGGGTGTGAGCGCAGAGCATCGGCTTACAGGTGTGAGCCCAAAGCATCCACTTTGGCAAGAAGTGGACACGACTATTCTAGTGGGGCAGGAGAAAGAGCTCAACTACATTGCTAAGACAAGAGACAGAGCTCGACCGTGCTGCTATGGGGGGAGATGTAACTCTACCGATCTAGTGGAGTGGGAGACGGAGCTGACCACGTTGCTGCGACGGAAAGCGAAGCTTGACCGCGTAAGGGAGTCGCCATAAAAAGCCAACCAGGTTAGTGTAAATAATCCAAATTATAATTTTGAGATATGCAAACCTGAGCCATTTCGCTTGAGTGTGGTGAAGGCCTGAGGGGCACATGCGAGGTCATTAGGCAGCCATGCTTTGGCGATGATATAGATTCGGGGTGCCCGGAATATTGAGCAGTCTACTCTGATGAAGAAGGATTAAGCTGCACGAGCAGTGCCCACAATGGGTGTTGTAGCCGGTGTTCTATGTCACACGTGTGATTTCTAGCGAAGTATATTCTTGGGGCGTGTAGCCACTGGGGTTCTCATGTGAAGAACCTCCAAAAACCAATTTTGTTAGTAAAAATGAAATTCAAATAGCTAGTTTGAGAGAGACAAATAAAAGCATTTTTGCTATTGCTTTCAATTCTCCCTCAACTGAGACTGCTCGATACTAATAATTTTTTCAAGGGGACAATGACCAACCTTGTGCATTTTTGTAACGATGAATATTGTCTGTCTTGTGGACAAGCAAAGGTGATGGTGGTGAGAAACTTACAATGGGCAAACAAAGTTTTTGTGTCAAGGTGCTTCCACTTTATGGGACATCAGGAAGTTGTCGTCTCCATTTGTCTACTCAGTGTGGAGAGTGAGAATGTTTCTGCCTATCGTGGGCAATTGCTCAGTCAGTTCCCACTATGGGTGACTTTGATGTGGCGGGCCATGGCTTTCCAGCGGCAACTTCAAGGTGACGAGCATTCTCCCGTATGTGGTGAAAGACCTTAGTAGCAGTGAGGCTGGGCAAGGTGCACCATGGTGGCGAGGAGCGCGGTGATGGTGGCAGACAAAGTTGCCAATGGTTTCTGATCTCCCTACCGGTGGGCTCTACATCTATGACATTTCCGGTAAGGTTGTAGGGAGGAGATCTCAGGCTAGTGGAGCGAAGGAGGCTTTTCGGCCGATTTATGTAGGGAGTGACAGTTTTGGGTTCTATGAAGGCCGGGGATGCCACAATGGCCGCAGGACCGAAGCCTTGCATGTTGGTCATGTTGCAATGTCAGAAGGGTGCGTCTGGCCGTTTGCCCACCTATTTCATTGCTCTGTCTCCAATGGCAGAGCCCGTCATCAAAGACTCAGAGTGTTCCCCACAGTGGCTTCTAGGCTTGCTAGCGTTCTCACCGCCACAAGCAAGATGCCTTCGCCCAACCACATGCATGCATGGTTGAGGCACCATGCATGGCAATTCTTTAGGTGCACAATTCTTCTCCATGTGCATAGTGCACGCCATGCAATCTTGCCTTTATTTTTTTAACAATACATACTAAAATGAAATAATCTAAAAGTAAACACTTTAAAGATCAATTTAGTTATAGATAATCAAAGATATCAATCAAATTAACAAACTATGCATCATTGCATTATTTCACAAACCAATAAGGTAATAATAAGGCAGGTCATTTTGCGATTTTGGAAGTCATGTACTGAAAATCACAGGCATGCAATGCAGTTCCTTTGATCGAAAATAATAACAAATAAAATGATAATAGATGAAAGGTTGAAGAGATCTTATCTGTTTTTTTTGGAGATGTTCTTGTGAGACATGGAATCATACTTCTTCTATTTCCGATACAGAGCATAAGTCGATCCTATAGATGACGCCAACTGTTAATGTAAAAAATGCACAACAGGCGAAAACGGAGGAAAGAGTCATCCCGACTCACGATGATGATTTGGGTGTCGATATGGTATTTTTCGCGTGCATCCATGGCAGTAAATAATAAATAAGAGAATAAAAATAAATAAAAAGAGACATAAAGATTTATGTGGTTCGCAATAATGCATACATCCACGGGTTGTTTGGAAGCAAAATCCACTATGATGAGTGATTTTATATATCTCTTATGACCTTACATATCACTCAATACATGGAGAATTTAGTGTTACAAAACGTTGAAGATGATGTCTCCCTTGAGAAAAGGCCCTTTGGAGTCATTGCGTGTGGTTGAGTTTATGCTTAGAGAAGTTGTAGAGAGCTCTTTGGTTTGTAGAGATCTCTTCCTTCCATAGAGATCTATTTCCTTCCTTAAAGTGATTGAGTCTTACTTGCTTTATGAAACTCTTTGCCTTTAGGAGTCTTAGTCAACTTTTTTTATCTCTTATTGGCTTTATCTTTGGGCTAGATTCTTGACTTTATATCCTTCCTTATTATTTTCTATAGTTTTTCAATGGGTTGGACCCAGTCAACTTTATCCTAGGAATATTTTGTAGTGTTACTATGCACTTGATTTAGGGCTCATTTGGACACTTATGAATATCTCAAAACAGTATGAATAATAAAGAAATTGTTTGAGTTACGATATTTTATTGAGTTTTAGGAAATGAGAGAGAAAAGTTGAAGATTTAAAATTAAAAAATGTGACGCCCCCAACCTCCACTTAGGATGGAATGGAAACTTAGAGTGTCGGAACATGTAACACAAGATTACATACTCCCGTACATGACAGTTAATAAGCTATGCATCTTATAAGTGGAACTAGTAGAATGCAATATTTGTAGTGGATTAAAGGTGAAAATAAAACTTACGCCAGAATAACTAAAAATATCCCAATGCATTAATGATCATCATAAGTTCAAACCAAGTCGTAGCATAAACTTAGTACAACTAAACATAAAAGTCTACAAAGCTAGATAAGCTACTTTATGTATTCTAGAGTATGAAGGACTAGTGCTATGAACATAAGGAAAAGGTCCAGTCTTTTCTCGAGGTTGGCTCATCCTCAATCAATTGGATCCACCGCTCCATCCAGTTCGTCTTCCTCAAGTTTGACACAACTTCTATCATTTTGAGTGGAATGATAGTGGGTCCACAAGTGGTGAGATTTACTTAAAATTTCAGTAAGTTAAACAATCAACATGATCAAAGATAAATTATGCACGAATAATGATAAATATGAAATGCATGAAATGCGAAAAAATCAGTGTGTGTCTCCTATCCAGATTCCTTAACATTTTCAGAAAAATAAAAACACATAATTTCGTACAAAGAACATTTTTACTTCAACCGTTAAAAAAACAAACATAATTCTATCATAACATTACATTATAATTTCATCATCACAGTTCTCCATATGCTTTGTGAGTACCTGCCGATGACCGTAGTACAACTCATGTTGAAACTGCATTGTCTGCAAACTCGTTCTCAATGCATTAGTACTATAACTAACATCATAACGTGTATACCCACCAACCTTAGGTATCATAACATATGATTTCGCTTTGGCCTTCTTTAAAAAAAATTCATCCGAAGCCAATTGCTTGTACTCGTGAACCCAATGGTTATCACTCCATTCTTAACACTCTAGAGTGTACAGAGGAGTTTCATTAGGATAATTCTTCATCCTAGCCTTTAGATTCATGACAAAAATTATTTTTTATGCTATGTTAAGAAATGTATTTTATAACATGTGCATATATAGCAAACTTTCTTATAAAAATGACATTTATAGATGCAATATCCTAAAATAGTGAAAATGTCACATATCATATAAGTATGCACTCAGTATATCATATAATATGATATTTTATACTCAAAATGACAATTATAACCTAAATGTGGCATTTATCAACAAATCATAAATAACTTCTCAAGCAATAAGTTAGAGGTCAACTTACAACCTTCCTGAGTTTGAAAAGTCGTAGTGTCTAAAATCAAGGTCATACTAAGTTAGGATTTGAACCTCTAAGGAAGTTATTCATAATCAAAGGGTTCAAAATGGGTATTTACAAAAATACCCCTAAACTTTCAAAATTTGTCACTAAGGCCCTAAATTTTCACTTTTAGCAAACAAACCTCAAATTTAACCAAAATTGAGGGACCTCACATTTTTTATATTCTAAAACCATATGTACCCTTAGAATTGAAAAATTCAAAGTGGAACTAGCTCAAACACTCTCAACCCGTGGCATGCATTCTAGCTGATGTCTTAGTATGTTTTCAACTATTGATCCATATGAATGTATGCTTATGCAACTTTCTTTAGTCACAAATAATCACTATAGTCCTTAATGATATGATAAAGACCAACTCATTGGTGAGAAAGTTCATCACAACACTTTATCAAGGCTAAAAACTTTAATCTTCATTAATCCTCCATTAATCAAGTTTGATGTTCCTAGTGTAAATCACAAAGTCATGCTTTCAAAATTCACCCAAAACATGCATTTTTGTTGTTATCTCAATTAAAAGGTTTCTAAATGCTTAATCATCAAGCCCAAGTGGAATAACTCAAACTTCATGCCTTAATCACAAAGTCACTTAAAACCCATGCATGTTTTGACGATCAAAACAAGATGGAATTAAAACCTTTCATGATTATTCTAAGACATTAATTAATCATATCAAAATATGCTAAGATATACCATAACTAAAATTTTTGCTTAAAATAATTTAAACACTTAAACCATTCTTAATGAGCGTGGTTTTGAATCAAGCATGGTAACTTTTTTTAAATTCATCCAAAAATCACTCCAACACTTAAAAATCATAACTTGAAATGTAAACTAAGATCTAGGGAATGAAAAATTACAAAGTCCGTATCACACTCAAGCTCCTAGCACAAGAACTCACAAAAGTTTCAAGAAAAATCAAGCACACACAACTTTCGGTTTTCTCTCAAAACTAAGGGGGAAGATGGCTCTCAATGCTCAAGGGGGAGCTGGAGATGAAGTGTGGAGGAAATTATGGGGTGGAGGGGCCTTTTATAGGTGGCCAAGGGGGTGGAGACGTTGGCCTAAGTCCATAGTGATTGGATGACATGGGCGGTGGTGTAAGGGGTTGAATTTTCAGCTTGCACTTCATCACCTTGTATCACTTGTTCAAAGTGAATGGTCCCCTAAAACCATCATGATTACATCACTACAGGTGCTACTAAGGATGCTGGCCAAGTCGTGGTGCAGAAGGAAGAGGAGAAAACCCATCAAAAACCATCCATGGGGTTAACTGGTTCAAGTGGTTTTTCCCTTAGGTAGATTTGATCATAGCCTTGACTCATCTTCTAGACTTTTCTTTAGAGCTGATTTGTGCAAGTGTAAGGTCACTTCTTGAAGGTTTTTTCTAGTGGTAGAAGGTGGAGGGTTGGCTGCAAATGATCATGGAGGTGCAGGTCAAAAAAGATGATGCAAGGGAGGGTGGTTGCCAAGTGGAGTGGTGCACAAAAGTCATTCGGTTTTCGTTCCTTCTTTGGGTGGAAAAGCTGGTCAAAGCTTATGATGACCATGAGGGCGTCTTGGGGATTGGGTGGTGCTGAAGGTAGCATGGGGTGGTAACTCAGCCATGGGCAGATGGGAGGTTGAAACCCAACTAATTCGGCTCCCACTCAACTAGTCTTTTGGGTGCAATCGGTTTGGGGTTTTGGTTTTATTTTTTAAACCAAATTTTGCCCAAGGCTTGGTATGGGTCTAAAAGGATCGTATGAGGTATTTAAATACCATAGTTCTCTAGAGAGAAATGCACAAAAAGATTGGATTTAAGGGCAAAACAGTCCATTGCACACAAAGGGCACACATGTGTGCCGATTGGTGTAGTTTAGGGTTTGATATGTCATCTCTTCTAATGACATATGTGGAGGTTTATCTAGGGTCTTAATGTGATCTAAGAATGATGTAATTAAATAATGAGATGTAACACCCTGCTTAAAAAATGCCCTTAGGCCTTGACCTTAATAGCTTTAATCCTAGTTAATTAGGAGTTGAGCTATTTGAGAATAAGAACGTTTTGGATATTTGATTTGGCAAAAAGGACATATACTTTGGATTTAGTAGAATTATTAGAAAATTTTAGTGTAATATTGATTTTTGAGGAAAATGAAATTTGTGGAAGTTGATTAGAGAATTTTTAGGGATTTGTTAATTTTGAGGATAAGAAGCCAAGAGGCCCATAAGGGAATGACACATGACACATTGGATGGTTGTCACAACAATGAGTTAAACAATTTGGGTAAAATTCTTGATGGACTTAGGAAGGCCCAAGAGATTGGTTCATTAAGGGTCCTAACTTTTTGGGAGACACTAAGGCATTAGGCCCAACTTAATGGACACTAGGCTTAACTTGATGGATATAAGACTTTAGGCCTCTAATGCACTAAGGAGGCGATGGGTGAAAGTTAAGATGTTAAAAAGACCATAAGCCCAACTTGGGACATATAAAGTTTTAAGCCTTTCTTGGAGGACTCTAGAAAATAGGCTCAATGAAAAGGATATAAGGCTATTAGGCCTAACTTAGTAAGAGTGGAGGTATTAGGCTCTTCATTATGGGTTAATTACTTACATTAAGGTTGATAGTGGGATTAGTGTTAATTATGGTATTTAGTGTTAATGAGCTAAGGATTAGAGAGATAAACCTATTAGTAATTTTTTGTGAGGCTTTTTAAGAATGTAGAGCATTCATGGTCCAAACCCAATAAAATTTTGAACCGAGTCTTAAGGAATTCAAGACTAGTTATGGCCCAACTATAAGGAAGACATAAGGTCTTTGGGCCAAACTTGATATAGAATGGACCCATGGCCCAATTAGGCCAAGTCAAATTTTTTGAAGCTCAATTTAGTAGATTTTAAGGTTTCTTTTTAACCCTATAAATCTGTATAATGAGGCCCTCTCATTTAAAATTCAAGAGCCCTTAAACCATGAGTCCATAACCATGTTTGAGCTCTTAAGCCCACATGACCCAAAGTTATGTTTGGGCTCATTTCACCATTTAAGAACAAATGGCCAATACATCATACCATTGGTTTCCTTAAGTCCAAATCATACTCAAAATACTCAAATTAAATTTTGAAAATTGACTAAAACCATTAACTATCATACTTGAGGTTAGTGCACTTTAACCATGCTTTGGAGCTTAATTGTGCTTAATCGTTTCTTTAATTTTTTACTTCAAATTTTCTTGAATTAATATTTCCTTAAACCTTGATTAAGATTTTGACTCATATTTGCTGCCCAAAAAATCTAAAACCGAACTGATTTTCTCCCACCACAAAATCACATCCATTCACCTATTTTCAAGAGTTGTTTGATGGTTTTTCTACCGCCCAAATGATGTCTCATGACCAGAACTGCCATCTAGGATCAATGTAGCAACTGTGGAAAGGTAATCATGGTGGTTTTAGGCCACTATTCCCCCTGCACAAGCTGACCTAAGCTCATGCAAGCAAATCTAAAAATTTTCTAAATTTGAGCACCTCCCACTTCACCCAATCACCAAGTACCCAAGCCAACGCCCCTCACCCCTTGGCCTCCTATAAATACTTCCCTGCCCTTCTCATTTCACTCACACCATAGCTCCAAGCATCCTCTTGAGCCTTGAGAGCATTTCCCCCTTTTAGAGATCAAAAGAGTGCAAACCAAGTGAGTTTTGGTGAGTTCTTGAGTGTTCTTGTGTAAGGCAGTCTAGAATGCTTGAACGGCCACGAAATTTGTAAGATTTCTTCCTTATGATCTTGGCTAGCATTTCAAGTTTTCTTTTCCAAGTGTTGGTATAAAATTTGGTTGAGTTTTGAGAAGATTATGATGCTTAATGCAAAACTAGGTTAATTAAAGAAATGTTTGAATGATTGAATGTTTTAAATAGAAATTTAGCTATGGTATATACTAAGCATGATTCTATATGATCTATCATTATCCTAACATGATTATGGAAGGTTAAATTTGTGGTTAGAAGCATGCCATGATAGGTTTTAAATCTATCTTGTTTTGATCTTCAAGCCTGGATCGGTTTTAAGCATATTGGTGATTAATGATTTCTTAGTTTTGATTAAATGTTGGAATAAACTTGATTACTTAAGGATTAAGCTTAATAATGTCCCTAAATATGTTAGTGATCATTAATGATTAAATAAAATCCCATATGCATGCATTCATAGGGTTCAATAGTTGAAAATACACATAGGCATCAACCAGGATTAATGCCACGGGTTAGGACTAATTGGACAAGTGTCACTTTGAATTTTGAAAATCCAAGGACATGGATAGTTTTAGAATACCAAAAATATGAAGTCTATGAAATTTGGTTAAATTTAGAGTTCGTTTGCAATTAGTGAAAATTTAGGACTTAAATGACAATTTTATAGGGGTATTCTTGTAAATATCTAATTTTTGGAGGTTTTAATTTTGAACCTATCTATGAGAGTATTAACCCTAACATAGTATGCACATGATTTACGCAGCTACAACACTAATTTCAAATTTTCCTAGAAGTTTGTAAATTGGCTTCTAACTTACACCTTGATAGATTATTTAAGAATTATTGTTAAATGCTCATTTTATACTTTAATTATCCTTTTTAGCATAAATTATCATGTTATGTGATACATGACATGTGACATTTTTTTTATTTTTGGATATTACATTTATGAATATCATTTTTACATGAAAATTACTACATACGCACATGTCATGAGAAACATTTTCCAAAACATAGCATGAAAAATCATTTTATCACGACCCCAAAGGCTGGGGTGGGGAATTATCCTGATAGAACTCATTTGTCAACTCTGGAGTGTTTAATAATGGAGTGGTAACCCCTGGGTTGACGAAGAACAGTCAACAGGCTTCGAATGAGTTCTTTTTAAAGAACGCCGAAGCGAAGTCAACATGTTATGACATCTAACGCTGATGGGTGTACACGTTATGAATTTTATGATGTTATGTTATATTTACCAATGCATTGAGAAAGAGTCTATAGATAACGTAGTTTCAAAATGAGTTGTACTACGGTCACCGGCAGGTACTCATAGTGCATATGGAGAACTGCGACGTTACCACACGTTATATTATTAATTAAGATAATGATGTAAGTCTATGATGATGAAAGTTTATGATGAAATTTTTATGAAGAAGTTATGTTTTCTCAAAAATGATGACAAAATTACTTATTGAGTAAAAATCTGTGTCTCTATATTTTTAAAAGATGTTGAGAAATTTGGATGGGAGACATGCATACTGATTTTTTGCATCTCATGCATTACATATTTATCATTTTTCATGATTGATTTATTTTTGTGCCAGTTAGCTGTTTAACTTACTGAAATTTTGAGTAAATCTCACCCTTTTATGGGACCACTATCATTCCACTCGGAATGATAGAAGTTATGTCAGGAATCAATAAGGATGGGATTGATGGAGCACTGGATCCGCATGTTTGAGGAAGAACCAGATTTTGTGATGAAACTAGATTTAATGCTGATGTTCATAGCCCAAGTCATTCATGCTTTAGCACGCATGAAGAGAATATTATGATTTTGTATACAAGTCTATGTTACATTGGTATTTTGAATACGATAATTTTCTAATGAAGTTGGGATGTTTTTAGTTATTTTGGCATGTTTTACATTATAACCTTTTATTTTCGCTGCAATTATTGCATACTGCTAGTTGCATACTAGGATGCATTGCATATTAACTATCATGAACGAGGGTATGTAACATTGTGTTACATGTTCCGACACTCTAAGTCTCCGTTCCATCCCAAACGGGGATTGGGGGGGTCACAAGAAACAAGAAAATTTTAAATAAAAAAGGCTAAAAAGATTAAGATAGAAAATTAAGTTCTAAAACATGGTTTAAAGATCACTAATCATGGGTAAGTTGATTAATGGTCTTAACCCAATTTCAAAACTTAATTTGGGTACTTAAGGTATGACATGGACTTGAAATTAAAATTTAGTGATGTATTAGGCTTTAAAATTAAAGAGTGAAATAGAAGCAAAATAAGGTTTTGGGCCTCGTGGGCTTAAAAGGGCCATGAGTGTGGGCTAATGGTCCAAGGGCTTTTGGGTTAGAGTGAATGAGGGCTTTGTTTCCAGATTTTGAAGGATTAAGAGACACCTCAAGATCCACAAAAATGGGGCTTTAAAGGCTTACCTTGACCTAATTTGACATAGGTCAAATCTATATCTTGTTTGGCCCAAAAGACTTTATGCCTTCCTTATACTTGGGCCAAGTCTATCTTACCAAGTCTTGCACTCCTATGAGGCTTTGTTTAAGGCTTCTAAAGCTTGGCCCATAAATATCCTAAGATTCTAAAAGCCTTAATAAGATTACTAATGAGCTTGCTTCTCTAATCCTTCATGTTTAATAATTAATGACACTAAGTGTCATGGTCTAAATAAATCTAACTATCAATATTGAAGTAAATAAATAAAATAAGCAAACAAAATAATATAATAATAATAATAGTAATAATAAAATAATAATAATAATATTTAAAGCCCAAAATCATAAGCTTAATCTAACGGCGTTTAAAGATTAATCCTAATGGTTAATTAGGCGGCGTGTTACAAAAAGTATTTTATGTTTTAATGATGTTTGAAAAATAAATTATAAGAAGTTTTGAGAATATTGAGAATATATCATCATCCAAACAAATTAAAGTTTAGGTATTGTAATGAAGTTGGGTTTTGCACAACTGCACCTCTTGATTATTAGTAGGCTTTTGGTGGATTTCAATACTTTGTTATGGATTACAAAGTGATGAACATGAAGATTGCTTAAAAGGAGATGGGATGAAAATATGAAATAAAGTGAAGGATGAAAATATGAAATAAAGTGAAATGATAAAGTTTGTGCAACTGTGTTATGCGGAGACATTTATACTGGCTAGAAGGTTCCATAAGGCGAGTTAGACGGTTGCCTAAGGCCCACAATGCAAGAAGATCCAAGAAATACTAAAAGTTAATTATTAAAAAAAAATTAAAAAAACCTAAACTAAACGATGTTAACCTTAAAAATTGAAAAAAAATCAATTCTTAACTCCACGGTTAAAAAAAAAAAAAACGTTAATAGGCTTTATATAGACTGTGCAACTTCACTTAGAAAAGCCAAAAGTCACAATAAAATCTCAAAAAAGATGTTTCAATTTATCTGTCAAAAAAATTTCAGAACATCTCAAGAACTCTCCTTTTATACCTGAAATTTACAAATTTAATTTCATCTCTCTTGTACTCTAGGCTCTAGTCTACAATCTCTAATCTCTAACTCTCTTGCATCCATCTTACTCTTATTTGGCACTGGCAGCCTCTCTCATCATTGCATCGCACTTGCAGATGTTGAGCAGAATCTCTGTTGTGCTATGGTCAACCAAGGTAAAGGTAAAACTAAAAAATTTGTTATATTCAGTAAAATTTTGTGGCAATAAAACAACCACGTGACTTGTCTTCTAGTCTCTCGAATATCCTTTGTTTTCTTTTTTTGTCTTCTTCTTTAAGACTTCAACTGACCACAGCGACCAGAGGTTTCACAATTGAATTCACATGACCCATGGGCCATATATTTCTTGACTTTTTTTTCAAATTTTGTCTTTTTCCAACTTCTATGTATAATTTATTTCTTGATTTTGAATATATATATTTTATTTTATTGTGTAGATTAAAAATTTTATATAAAAGTGGTGCTTATCTGTTATATAAAAGTGAAGCCCATTTGGTAAACCAGGTTCTATTGTTTTATGATAATATTTATTTTATTCTAGAATATTCATAAGCATAGTAAGAATATTCTAGCCATATTATCAATTGAGAATGAAATATTAGAACTTGAATATAAAAATTTAATTAGTAATTTTGTATCTCAAAAAATAAGAAGAATAATTTTTAAATAAAAATATACTTTGATACAAGAAAAATGTTACATTTTAAATTCTTGCCTTAGGCATCAAAATCTATTGAGCCAGACCTGACTGGATAAGTTAATATTCTGCATTTTAAATAACTCTTTACTTTATAAGAAAAGCTTCACATGTTTTGTGATGTCAATTGAGATTTTAAATAATACTAATAAGGGCAACGTGCGTTGTATGCCTAGTTGATAAATATACAGAAAAAAGTAAAAAAAAAAAGTACAAAATAGTAAATGAGAAGGTGAAAAAATAAATTTAAAAAAAAATTGAACAAAACATATAAAGTGAAGAAAGAAGTATAGACTTTACATACAATTTAGTGTCTTAATTATTTAAGTATATAATTACAACAGTGAGAAGTTTAAGAAGAAGAGATTTTAAGTGTTTATGGCGTAGTTTGATTTATAGGATGGGCAGAGAGTACGTTGAGTTTATTCTAGCGCAGTTGTCCATGTTGATTCATTTCTGCACGCAAGTACATAATCGATTCATTTTCTGAAATTATAGTTGCAATATTTTGCTAAATATGGTAGGTGCTCCTGTAATAATGAAAAAATATAAAGGCATAATGCATTAAACATTCTACATCACCTGTTTGTTCGAAGAGATCAACAATTGTATAATTCAATATTTCTTTTGCTATCAGTCTGAAGATAACAACCGCTATACATCCAGTCTCTTCCTATACTTCTAGATAGACTCGTCAGCTAAAATTAATGAGAATATTAATAATTGTGTAATTTTAACAATTACTATGTTATATTTATCATGTGAAGAATGATCATTTAAAATGATAAGATAAAATGATTTACCGTGGCTAGGAGATGCTCATGTTTTTGCAATTATAGCACGCAAAATTTTTGTTGTAGTCATATCTAGTTGCTTTATTACAATTTGCACGGGACATGTAGTGGAACTTCAAGGTGAAGGAGATGTTGCCGATTTGGGCTATGGGAGGCTTCCAGCGTCCCTTGAGATTGAATGCGTGCATCGGTGGCTCAATATGTATTGTAAATTTCATATGTGGGAAGTCCTGTGAGTTATCTCTTTTATATCAAAGCTCTACTCCCTCCTGAATCCTACGTATTTTATTTATTTATTTACTTACATAAGTAAATTTATCAATTATCATTATCCTGCTCATTGCTCAAAAAAAATTATCGCTATAACTCGAAAATCAGAGAATTCAATAAAGAAAAGAATTGCTACTAATTTTTTGTCCCTCCCTCTCTCTTCAATGTCTGCGTGCTAAAAAATTAGAAATAACATTTCATTATTTATACAAACTTTAATAGAATATTTTAATATGTAAAATTTATTTTAGGGTATTTATTGTATTATTTGGTATGATTTTTTATTTTTTGCAATAAATAATTACTTAAAGTATGTGAGATTATGCCTTAGAAATGATAGCTCTTGAGAAGTAGGACAACCACATATAATTTTTTTAAAATAAATTTATAAATTTATATAATTAGTTAAATTTATTATTTAAAAATAAAAATATAAAAATATATATTTATAAATCATTTGGAAATACTTTCCCTCAGCTTGTTAGGATGTTATTTAAGTTAACTATTTCGTCAGTTGGTGGGATTTTGTACTTCTATTGTATGAAATTATGAATTATCGAATTCAATTAAAAGATATCTATTTTTCTTTTTTCTTTTCTTTTATTTTCTACATCCCCAAGGGATGTAGCTCGAGAACCCACCGAGAAAGGTAGAAAACAGTTTTTTAATTTTTTTCATTCATTTTTTTATAGTCTTAAATATTTTCTTGAAAATAAAAAATTCACAACATTACTAAAAAAAACATCTTTAATAACTAAGTAAAAAAAAAATTTTTTTGAGTCGGAACACAAATTCGAGACCCACATTCAGTGAGTTTAGCATTTTTCATAAAGTAATAGATAGGATGTAGTTTAGCACTCCTCTGTAATATAATTTTTTTAAAATATAAAGAGATTCTTATGTAACTTTTTTTTTTTATATTTGATTCCTTATTTTGTATTTTGTTACATGAATTATGAAGAGGAAATTATTCATCATTATAAACCTTTTAAATTAATTTCTCTCTTTTGTTATTTATTTTTTATTTAAAAAAATTAAAAATATAATATTTAAATGATATGAAGAAAAAATAGATAAACTGATATATAGTATATTGTAAAAATTAATATATAAAATAAATAAATAAATAAATTTTTATAATATATCTTAAAAGATAGAAAACAAATCTATTAAAACTACATATTTAATTATTT
>QEOT01007116.1:27388-57105 GCA_003123785.1 Pterocarya stenoptera | reverse complement strand
TATTTGCGCATATGCTTCTGAATTTTCACAGCAGCCGCCTCCCTTTTCATGCAATCAAAAAATTTGGAAGCCAGTCTTCCTACAAGTAAATAACCAAAGCATAAGAATATTTTTCCATTATGGGGACTACAAAGTCTCCAAGAAACAACATTCCATGTCGCCGTAGAACTAATTTATACCATAAAAGCTTCTCAGATGGCTCACCTCTGCAAAGTGATTGCAAAACTATGGTAGCCTTCCGAAGTGCAACAAACCGCTTACGAGCAATGTGGGTTCGTATGCGGAGCTGAATTGTTTTTGCTGCACTACTTAGTATCTCCGCTCTCCGTGCATCTAATTCAGCCATCTGACCAGCCCTTAGGAAGACTTTTGTTTTGCCTATCTGCAAAACCATTTTGCACCATACACACAAATTCCTTTAGCCACAACATGGGATTGGATCATGGGCATTCCTTATGCATAAAGAGATATAATATCCATGCTGGATTGTGCATGGGTCTAGGCAACAATAAAGCTTGTAAGAGATTGGACAAAAGTGTAGAAATACATTTATCATAAGTTTCTAAAAGCAAAATAACTCCATTTATTACCTGAAACCCTTTAAGCCCCTTCTTTTCCAAAATCTTTTTGCAGGCAACCTTTTCATCATTGCTGCCCATAATCAGGTGCATAAATAAAGTAAATTATCCAAATGAAAAGTATATGTAATAAATTTCAACAGTTACACTTCTTTCAAAGTATTCTAGAAGGGTGTACTTACATTCCTTCCAAGGCCTCAGGGGCAAGAAGACCAAATCGATTAATGAATTCAAAGAAAGGACGCCGAGTTGGGTATCCAGCACAACTGATTCTGATTGCCTCTAGAACACCCTACAAGAACAAACATCAAAATAGCAAAATACATAAAGGGAAAAGAAAAACATGTAAAGATACGAAATAAAAGAGATGGATACTTCTTCCACACAGAGAGAGAGAGAGAGAGAGAGATCAAATTTTACTCACACCACATCGCAGTTGCTGCATGATGTTGACATTCTCAAATATGGCAGGTTTTAGAAGGTTGTTAGGCTTCACACATCTAATGTAGTGAGGCTCTGTAGAATTCAATGTTTCCATCAACTGCTGTAGTTGAAACTGTAACAGTCATAAAAACCTTAGTTGTCAAGTACTTGCAGCATAAGAAGGTTTTTAAGCGTTAAGGGATGTGAGATCAGTTGGTTCACGCAAATGCATTACATCAAGTGTTGTTTGTTTTTCAGGTAAAATCAACCACAATAGCCACTGAGATCACAGAACCAAAGTACCTTAAAACGAGAACCAATTGAAGAAAACTTGGAAGATTTAGTCATCTCTTCTGGAAGTGGAGGGAAAAGGCCTGCTACAAAAGGACATTTGGAAGCACCCAATAAGTCTTGATGTTCAGGAACCACATAGTCCTTGTTCTTGTCCAAAAATTGGTCAGATTGATATAGCACCTAGAAAAAATTAGAAGAAAAAAAAACGTGTAACAAAGCTGAAATTCAAGAGATATTAGCAGCCCATGCTTGCCACAATTGACACTTTGATAATCAATCATACCTCTCCAGCATAATGACCAATGGTGAAATCTGTGCGGGACAGTTTTGGTTTTATAAAACGCTTGTGATTTTTAAATGTCTGATACAATTTGTTCGCAAATGTTTCATGCGTTGACTTTGGAAACATGCTGAAAATGAAAAGGGACAGGTTAGAAAGAATGACAAGAAAGACCACTCTGGTGTTCAACTACGAGTTCAAATGGAAGATCAATGTAATCCAACAGAACTTTATCATTTCTCAGTTTTTTCTGCCAAAAGAGAAAAAGTTCAAGCGAACTATGATCGAGTTCCATTCAGAATAAAAACCAAAAATTCATAGCATAAGTGAAAGAACAATATTTTACCAAGCTTCATCAAGGAGAGCAACGATTCCACCAGGTTTCTGCAGAAGATAAGGATTATAAGTAAATCTTATAGGGAATACTCGCCCTGAAGAGATCTCCAAATTTAAAACTACAAGATAAGCATGATAAGTAAATTGTATATGAAATACCAGGCCCTGAAAAGATCTTCAATTTCAAAACTACGAAATGGACCCAATAAGCTATTCAAAACTAGTGAAAGAGCACCACAAACTGACATGTTGAACATGTGCCTGCCTGATAATAACAAATGTGAACAACAAATAATTTCTACAAAAAATTAAACCATATGAGTTTGGAGGCACTATTGCAACATTGCCTTAGCCTTGATGTTTCACCAGGCACCCATATCAAAAGTGGATTAGTTTAAATACAGAATAGATCTTTCTTCAACCCTGCAAGTAGCCACTTGAGCCGGGTGTTCTCTTTTTTTTTTCGGTTTTGATGGGGGCAGAGGTACCTGATAAATGCTTACCACTGAAATCATGAGACCTAAATTACTGTTCTAAAATCAAAAGCTATGATACAGCCTTTTGATCCTGAGAAATGATAAAGCGAATAAAGTTGAACAAGTCTGTACAAATACACTCAATAACCTTCGGACTAGAGAAATGAAGGGGTGGACTAGGTTTCCAGAGCTTTCTATATATATCATGATTCATGTCCACTTTAAATCTGATAATAAGCCAAACGGTGGAGGTTCATGTGAAGGAAGGGATAATAACCTTTTCGATAAGATCCAAGACATCTTGATTATCCACAAATTCAATATAGCTCCAATCAATCTCCTCTTTCGTGTATTCTTCTTGTTCCATCTTGAAAACGTGCTGAAAGTCACCAAGAGAGAGTCTTAAGTAAAAAATTGCTAAGCTATCAAGTATACATATGTTCCAGAGACATTACCTGGTTGAAATGTTGCTGCAATTTCTCATTTGTGAAATTAATGCAGAACTGCTCAAAACTGCAAATCACATTATGCTAAATCATATTAGAATGAAGTGCCTAACTCGTGGAAAGTTGTTGCAGGAATATCCACAATAACAAATTATAATACATGTTCGTGCATCTATGTACATATGTGTATGTATGTACGTACGTATGTATGTAATGTATCCGTATGTCTTTATGTATCATATTTATTAGTTCTTACCTGTTAGTCTTAAAGCTTTCAAAACCATAGATATCAAGAACCCCAATCAAAGATTTTGAATTAGGATCCTGTCCAATTGAGACATTAATTTTATCCACCAACCTGCATATAATCATACACAATTAGCACTAGATGAATATCAAGTTCGCATTCTCCCTAATAGTTCACATAGTGATTGGAAAAAAATTTGAAAACCAGGTTATAATTCTGAGATTAAATTACTACAATAGATACAATCTTACCAGTCAAACAATCGAGAATATATCGTCTTGGCTAAACCATCTCGACTAACTGTTGCACTTTGAGGATCGAGACTCCGCTTTATCACTTCTTCTGGGGTGATCATAACACGCTTACATAATGCATCTTCCAAGGCCTCAGAATCACACCTGAAATATCAATTATTTCAACAAAATGAGAGGGAACATATCAGAATATGAACCAAGATTGTATTATCAGGACAGAAGGGATACATAAGAAGCTCTGAAGTCATTTTAAGATGGAATTTGGCTTGGTCATCTTTTGGAACCGACGAATCAACTTCCTTCCCCTTGGCAAAAAGGATATTGCCGAGATGAAGTATCGCAGCAATAACTCTAAAAATTGCTTCCTGAGAGAGAGAGAGGTCAGAAGATAGTCTTGCTCACTTCTATGTAATAAGCAGTTAAATGCTCCTTGGAAAAGGCTGAACCTGTTCCTTGTCGCTAATCCCAACAATGTCCATCGCTCTCCTTGTGGCAAGATAATCATGTGCGTCACTTACACCAACCAGCTCATAACAATTAGACTGGTTAAGATAGTGAAATGATTTAGGGTTTCCCAACTTGTACTTTTCAATTTCCTGTCAACATTAACAACTTTAGATGAATGTTCAAACAAAGAGAGATAATTGAAGTATGCAATAACTAGTTAGAGAACAACACATAAAATCTGTCATTCCAGCCGGAAGATACCTCCTGTGGTGCAGCACAAAGAAGGTAGAAGCAGTGGTAGTTGCGTTCAGGATCAGAAATTTGGCAAACACGAGACCTCTCTAAAAGGTAAGTTCTGATGGCTGCTCCTGAGATTCTTCCTTGCTTATCAAACTGGATCTCTACAAATTTTCCAAAACGGCTGCAACAGTATTCATTTATAGACATCAGTGTCAAATCTCCATAACTTCAAGGAATTTAACTATTTGTTGGTTTTTTACAAATGAAATAAAAGGGGTAGCTTGTGTATGCTTAATAGTTCCGTCATCAGTGATAAATATGGCACCAAGTACGCAACTATTTAGTATACATTCTATTAACCATTGAAACATATCTGAATGTCAGAAGTTAAAGTTAATTGATTAATCAGATGCAGAAGGGAATAAATTCATCGTCTTACTTTATTCCCTAAGTGGAAGAGTGTCTAACCTGGAATTGTTATTTCTCACAGTTTTAGCATTGCCAAATGCTTCAAGGACTGGATTTGACTGCGATCAATTGATGAAAAATGAAACAAATGTGAACATAGAATATATTATGGGGTAGTGGAAATTTCATTGTAATATGAAATGAAAGTTATGGAACATACTTCAAGAACTTGTTGCTCCACTGTCCTTCCTTCAGTAGCTACCCGACCTCCTAAAAAGGCGAGATATCGCATAAGCATTTTTGTGGTCTCAGTTTTACCAGCTCCACTTTCACCACTGACCAGAATTGAATTGCTTTTCCCCTCATTGATCATTGCCCTGATTTTAGTAATTTGAACGACAATTAACAGTTGGTTCACTGACCAAACATTTTAAAGCAAGCAAAATGGAGAATAAGGACAACCTGTATGCAACATCAGCAACTGCAAAAACATGAGGGCTTAGTTCTCCAAATGGAGCCCCTTTGTATTGTTGCATCATGTGAGCATCGTAAATATGAGGAAGTCTTTGGAATGGATTTATGGCAATTAAAATTCCGCCCGTATAAGTCTGCCACAATTAAGGAAAGGAAAATATTGTTTCAGAAAGAATATTAACAACTTAGAATGATGATTTTTTATTTTTATTTCTCAAAAAATGAAGGAAAGGAAAGCTTACATAGATTTCATTCAGTTCATATCTAGCTTTTAAGTTCTGCAGAACTCCAGGCTCATGTAGATAAGATAGCTTTGTCATGTCATCAACTCCACCAGCAGGAGCTTCCATATCCTTGGGATGGATCTTTGATAGGTTTGTAACGACCTTAGAATCACACAAAAGTGAAATATGAATTTCAGTATCTAAGATAATCTAAATAACAAAAAAGTTGTTAGAATTTTGTTTAAAAGGATAAAAGTGAAGCTGCACTCTGTTTTCTGGTTACAAATGCAACCAATAAAAATAAACACTAGAGAATAACTATGACCTGCAAGGTTTTCTCAATCTTATCTGTAAAAGCTCAGAAATATTTACTACAACATTACTTTCAGAAGAACATGAATTTAAAAACACGAGCCAGCTGAATTACATGAATATAAGTACTTGGGTGTGGGCTCATAATCCACTCAAAACCATTGATAGGAAAAATGAGCACGATTAACAGAGCATCCATTGTAGTCACCAAATATGACAGAACAAATTACGAGAAGATAGTTCTCTGTATATTAAGTTTAATTGATGTACAAAATGGTAACAATATCAGAGACACAAATATAATGTTCAACTGGAGCACCAGTAACAATTTATTTCTATTTTGAAAGTTTATTGAAAGAATGCAAAAAGATTTTAAATCCAAAAGAAAATTTAAATGTTAACTATGAGCAATGCATACCTTCTTCCCATTAGTCGTCTGGATCTCAGCTTGCTGTCCATTAATCTTTGAAACCTGTCCATCAACCCATGATAATTCTGGGTCTTCAACCCAGACATGAGAACCTACAATGATATTCACCGAAGTTCCCTACAGATGCATATATCAGAGTGTGAACTATTGCATGGGAAATCTTATCATAAATTTAAAAGATGTATTGGTTTCAGTCACAGCTTTGAATTTAGTTACGAGAATTCTGACTCTAAGCTAATAGAAACTTTAACATTTGAATAAAGTTTAAAAGTATTCCAAATACAATATTTCTTCAAAACTTAATAGCTGATCTCATGTACCCCTTTCCACTTATTGCTTCATGTTTAATATGTTGACAAATATAGCATATCATATCAATCTATGGTGTAATTTCTTATAAAATTTCTAATTGGAACTTTTCCTCCTTGTCTAGTACTAACTAGATAGCAAAATGGTTGGATAGTTGCCAACTTGCTGGTTCGTTTTAAAATTTCTACTTGGAACTTTTCCTCCTTGTCTGGTACCATACCAGATGGCAAAATGGTTGGATGGTTGCTAACTTGCTGGTTCATTAAACAACCAAATCCATCATTCATTACAGATCTCCAGTGTTTCATTGCAACGACATCCTAACTTCTCACACCTCTCTCTTTTTCTAAAACTACTTTCCTACTCTTATCATATCTATTGATTATCAAAGTCACAAAACATATTCCATGGGAAAATCATAAGTGACCACATCTTAATTCTCTGGTCAATCTAATAATCACATGGCCCCAACGGTTACACCTTTCAATCCTTAGAATTTGTCAATACTTGGCTCTAAACGTTGAAAGGTTAAGCAGGCTTTTGTGCCGAATCCAGTCTGTCTAGAAACCATGTATATTATTAGTCAAAGAATACGCCATAATTTTTCATAACCTTTTCCCAAAAGGTTCACATATTTAGTGATCTCCCTGGTTTTAAATTCATTATCGTTATCTTTAGCCGCTGGTATTCTTTCCCAACCTTTTATATGTGGCAGAAGAATGAACCCCTTGAGATTTAGTAGCCGGTATGTTACTTAAATCTGACCCTCTTCATGGCTAAGCTGGTTTGTGGAACTGGTAAATAATTACATTCGTTCTTAATCACACGTGCTAGGACTTTATAAAAGACACCCAAATTAAACAATCGGTCGTCAACGTAATAATGTGTATTCCTCATTATGTTAAATTTTAAATTTTCACAAACAGTGGAGTCCTAAATGAAAATGTCCCCATAACTTCTTCAAAACAGCGAAAAGATTGAGCATCAACATACACTGAAATAGTGAAAACAACTAATCATTCAATAAACTAGGAAGAAACCTATACCAATAGTTTACAATTAACGATGGCTTCACTCTTGTTGCAATCAAAAACAGTTCAACAGTGTAAGCTACACGAGATTAACTCAAACAAAACCAATTAGCTAACCGAAGCACGCATACCATTTTCAAGATGCGATCAGAGTTCAGCTACACATAAGCACTTTCTTCATAAACTTCACCTGACGGAACCCTTGAACTCCCCGGGCTAAAGTTTTTTCTAATTATAAGAACCATTAAAAAAAACCCACCCATCAGCTGGAAACAGGAATGGAGTCAAGTATGGTCGAACATAACACCGGGAAATGCCATTTTCAGCGAGATTCTGGTGAGGAAGTGAACTTCTTGCTCAAAATTGCACCTTATACATCGCAAACAATACAAAAGACAACGACCCTTCTGTCGAAAGTCAAGATAAACCAATATGGAGTCAAGTACGGTCGAAAACAATGCCGGAAAATTCCATTTCCTGGGAAAAATTGGAAATGGGATGAGGGAAGAAGAAGAAGAAGAAGGAAAGAGAACAGAAGTAAAACAACGAAAGATGTGGGTTTGTGTATTGAGAAGGGAATGGAGGGATCCGAAATGGGTTGTGTGGAGTGACATTCTTCAAGAGGACCTCTAAGTTCGGAGTGACTCCCTTGTGTTTCGCGCCAATGAGTGGCTGCTAACCGAGTCATCTCTCTCTCTCTCCCTCGCTCTCTCTTCCTATATGCGTATTCCCCAACAGAACGTCGAAGTGCTTCTGTTGAACATCTCAGCGCAGTGTAAGTGGTTCTATTGTTTTATTTTGGAACTCCTCCGCCTGGCCGTCCGATCGAATCTAATTATATGATCTCAAATATATTTATAATTGGCCTTCTTTTGTTATTAAAAGAATAAATCTATTAATCATTATTTTTCTTATCATCTCATCATCATC
This sequence comes from Pterocarya stenoptera, assembly GCA_003123785.1. Lineage (NCBI taxonomy): Eukaryota > Viridiplantae > Streptophyta > Magnoliopsida > Fagales > Juglandaceae > Pterocarya > Pterocarya stenoptera. The sequence goes on along the minus strand of QEOT01007116.1, from coordinate 48,966 downwards.
TCATGATGTGGTATTAAATAATAAATTTACAAGTGAAACATAATAAATAGTTTCTAATCATCTAATATCACAATATAGAATTATGAGATTATAATAAAAAAAAAATAATGAGTAGCGTTACTCGTACGTAAAATTATAGGTACAAGTAGCACTATTCTTTATTATTTATTTATTTATAAAAAGTCATGTGATTTAAGAGAATTGGAGGACTCCAAACAAACAACTAACTATAGCTATCAATTCCTTTAAAAAAAAAAAGTAAAAAGGAAAATGCTAAAATGATTTTCAAATGTACCTATCAAATATATCTACTCATATATTTTAATTTTTTTAGTTTTTTTATTTTTTGTTAATGGTTAAGAAAATCACTATTAGTGAATTTGCATTTTTTTTTCTTAATAATTAAGGATGTTTAAAAAATACTTCAAAGAAAAATAAAAATAAAAGAAAAAAAATTATTTACACTAGTATGTATATTTGGAGTGCACATTTTGATGTGCACCCTGGCATTGTCCAAATAAAAATGGGATCTATAGATCATAATTGGGTCCCACCCATCTCTACTAAGGCTGCGTTTAGATGTTTAATTGAGTTAAGTTTTCTATAAATAGTAGTGAGTTGAGATGGTGGAGTGAGTTCTGTGGGGCCTACCTAAGATGAGTTTAGATGTGTTTGGATGTTAAAATTAGTTTAGTATTTATGGGAAGTTGAAAAAGATTGTAAATCCCACGTGTGAAAATGTGTTGAGTTAAAAAAAGGTTATCGGTCTCACGTGTAAAGAGGTTTTGAGTGACCCCGTTTGGAAGTCCAACTGAACTTCTCAGCTCAGTCTAATTTTAAGCTGAATCTAGCATCTAAATAATTAACTCTCAAAGCACCAAACTCATCTTAACTCAAAACTTATTTACATGTAGGATCCACAACGTTTTTCAACTCTACACCTCTTTACACTCGAGACCTACAACCTTTTTTAATTTTTCATAAATACATTTAAACTCATATTAACATCAAAACATATCTAAACTCATCTTAGGTGAGCCCCACAAAACTCACTCAAACATCTCAACTCACTATTATTTATAAAGAATTCAACTCATATCAACTCAGCTCAACATCTAAATTGGGGGCATTTGAGAGTTGGATGTTTGAATATTATAAAATATTTAAATCTAAACTGAACTCACTTAAGCTGAGTGAAGTCAAGGAACCAAACGAGCCCTAAGAGAAACTGTCTTGGCGGAGCCCCGTATGCATTGATTGCGATTTTGAAAATTCTTACATTTTATAAAATTATTTAAAAAATGTTGCTATTTCAACCGCGAAAAAAATGTCATTTTTAAAATTTTAAATCTTGAAAAAGAACTTTGTTTTCATACATAATATACGAGAAAAAATGAACTTTGCGTTTTTGTGAATATCATAAAGAGTAATGATCTATACAGTCATTTTTATGTATTTCTTGCGCACTCTATTAATCTAATTGGATGCATCAATTTTTTTTAATATGCAGTTAATCACATCAGTAGAATACGTAAACGAGTACGCAAAAATGATAGCACATATAATTTTTTTATTAAAAAACAAATTTGTGAAAGAGAACCCTACTTAGTATTTTCATTTTTCACCCTAGTTGAAACCTAAATTTTTCAGAAAAAGAACTTTGTATTTTTGGTTTTTTATTTTTTATTTTTTAAAATATGCACTTACGGTCAAAATTAGGAGTAAAACCAGCTATCCCAACCAATGTTTCAAATACCATACCGTACCGGCCACCGGATCGGTACAGAAATATTAACGTTTCGTACCGGCCGAAATATCGGCCGGTACAGGCTGGTATTTCGGCCTTTCATTTTTTTTTTCATTTTTTCAAATTATAAGCTCATTTTTTTACTCCCAATTCAGACTAGACTATTTATAATTTATATATCTATGTATTTATACATCAATTATTCATATATAAACTATTATTTTAAAATATAATTTATATATATACATTTATATATATAATTTATTTACATATCGACTATCCCGAAACGGTATACGAAACGGTACCGGTATCGAAATATTTCGTTCTAATGCTTTGACCGGTACGGCATCCGGTACGGTATTCAAAACATTGATCCCAACAGCAAGGACCCTTTTTTTTTTTTTCTTGGCACAAAAAACTCATCGTTACCAATTATGTTTTTTGTTAAGTTCCCTCTCCCACACAAGGAAAAAAAAAAAAGCCGCCCAATTCACATTGACAAAAGCACGCTGCATAATCTCACTTAAGCGAGGCACCATTGGAGGCTTGAAGCAAAGGAGTTTTGCAAACAAAATTAAATAAGCAACATCAGGCCAGGTTTAGAATGTCTAAATAAACACTACAAGCACCATCTTTCCATTTAACTTGTATAATTCATGTTTCCGAATTCCAACAGCATTGTTAAACTCCATATGCATTTCACCTCTGAAACATCTTCAAATACAACATGTTTCATCAACCATTGCAAAGGTGATTTTCCCAAAACCACTCTCGCCCATGACTGCCAGAATCTCGCTCATCCTCGAGGGGCTTTAGCCTAAAGGATTCCGCTGTCTCAGATTCTAGCCCATCTAATACCACAGCTTGATACGTCTTAATCTCACCTCCATCGCCAAGATCCTTGGCCATGAAGGTTATATAATACCTGATTCCCCTCGAAGCCTGACCCATTACCTTCAAGACCTTAACAAACTCCAACTCTGCATTGGCATCCTTGAACCGACGATTGTATTCGTCGATTGCGAGCTGCGAATACCGTTTATACATATCATAATCGTAGTCTGTGTTGCACGGTTGAATTTGGTGGAAACAATTGACGCCAGGGATGTCAGAAACATCAAAGCCGTCACTCTTCAAAACTTGTTCGCTGTAGGAGTAGGCTTCCTCTGGTGTCATCTCATCACGGTCATCATTTAGCCGGTAATATAGCGGCGAAGGTGAAGAAAAATGATTTTGGCGGAGGATTAATTCTCTTTCCTGCTTGTCGTAACCAAACAATTCCACAAGACCCATCTCGTCCGTCTCCATTGCTCTTCAAGCGATAATCCAACAATTGGAGAAACACGAAGACAAACCTAGCCGCTGCCGCTATCGCTATCGCACTCGCATAGCAAGGACCCCTTGTTATATATATTGAAGGAGATGTTATTGACATAATTAGCGATAGAATTATTTTCAAAGGATAAATGATTTTTTATTTATTTATAAAATTGTAAAGAATTCGTTGGGTAATCGGATATTTTGTCATATTATTGAATTAGATGTTTTTTCTTTAGAATTAATAAGGAAATGGCTTCAAAATATGAAAAAAATAAAAAAACAATTAAGACAAAAATAAATATCAGAAAATTTTATTTTTTTTTTACTTTCTTTTGTTTTAGTTAGCTTCGCACCTATTGACAAAAAAGGGGCTCCGCCATTACACAACGTGCATGTTTGGGACTGCTGTCTGCTGTAAAAAAAAAATAGACAACTTTAGGGCTTATAATTTATAGATTAAGTAATAATTTTTACTATTAAAAAGTTATTTACTATTTAGTAATCATATGTTTAAATCACTTTTAAACATGTTATATTTGTTTAGAAATAAATAAAAATAGTGTTTTATGAGCTAGAAATGTCAATCGTTTTATTTTTTTTTAAGATTATGACTATCTCCTTAAAAATTTAAAAACTGTAAAAATCTTAAAGTTGTATAAATATTTTCGTCTATTTAATATTTTTTTTTTAAATTTTAATTGCATTCTAGATTGTCTGGAAAAACATCAAAATGGTATTTTTCTTGCAACGTATTTTTTAACTTATTTAAAATTAATAATTACTTAAATATATAACACACAAATACCATAATTTTTTTATTAAAAATTTTTTAAAACTATTTAAACACTTTTTAATACTCTTAACGTAATCCCAAACAGTCGCAACGTAACTTGTGCACTATGTGTGAAGAAAAAACAAAAACTTGCGGAGCATGTAGCCAAAGCTAGAGGCAGTGGTGGCCTAAGCTATGAGACACTCTACTACTCTAGATTAGTTTTTTTATTTTTATTTTTTCTCGGCAAGTAAAATGCAAAAGAAGCATATACATTGTTGTCTTATAACAATAGAAGCTTAATTACACAGTTGGGTCTTTACCACTATGAAAATGTAAAATGCAGGGTGGGATAGTAGAGATGGGTATGCTTCCATAAAGGTGGTTGGATGCTACCCATTGCGCTAAATTGTGCGCACATAGATTTTTGGATAGATAAATTTTTTTTGCTGACCAAGCTTCAAAATCTGTGAGTAAGAATTTGATGTCATTGGTGACTGCATGCATTTCCCAATCTATTGGTTGCTTTTCCCCTAGGATTGCGTGGATTGTCTGTATTGAGTCTCTTTCAATATGAATTTTCCTAAGTTCACGATATGTTGCTTCTTTGGTCCCTATTAGTGCAGCTATGGCCTCCCCGATGTTAGGATTCTTGTTGGAAATAAGACTTGTAATTGCAAAGAGGAGAATGCATTTGTTTGAGCTGCAGGTGCTTGCTGTAATTGAACCTTCTGGTCTAACTGTTATATCAAACTAAATGGTGTAGTAGCCAGCTAACTTGTGTTGTCTTACCGCATCTAGGTCCAATTTTTTTTCTTCCCAAGCTATTTTGTGGTCTATGAGAGATTTTGAAACTTTTGTGATTAACCAAGTGTGGGAGGGATTTACGGATTCATGGATAACTTTATTATGGAGATACCAGATATTATCAATGGCCAAGGCTGCAAAAATTTGAAAGGATTGAGACTCCTGATCAGATATATTCAAGGAAGCAGTGGGGGACAAGATGGTGTTGATCCATTCCGCAATTGGGTGTTGAGTGAATTTTGTGGTGTCTATGGGCCAATTGGAATGTCTCCGAAAAGTTCTATTGTAGCAACAGCTAAGAGTGAGGTGAGAGAGATGGTTTCTTCTTCAGTGTGGCATAGAGGGTAGAGAATTTGGCCTTCATCCAGATTGACAACCTTTTTCAAAGAGGGCTCTTGTTAGGAGGATATTTTGTGAGACCTTCTAGAGGAGGAGCTTTAATCTATCCTGGATTTGGAGTTTCCAAAGTTTCTTCCAATGAATGTTGGGGGCAAGATTAGTTGTAGGTGGAAGCATGGCTGCATATGCAGATTTGACCCAGAAGATGCCAGAGTAATGATGTTCCCACTTAATTTTGTCATTGATTGTAGTGAAGTTATGGTTGGACAAGGGGATTTTGAATATTTCTTTTGCAGAATCAGGTGAAAAAAGTATTTGAAGGAGGAGAGTATTCCATCTTCTGGGTTCTTTAAAAGTGAGTTTTGCAACTCTCATGTTTGGCTCAATCCAATTTGTGGTTGGGTTTGGTTGAGGGATGAGTGATGGAAGTGTCGGAACCCATGGGTCTTTCCAGACTTTTGTTGAGACCCCATTGTTGATTTGATAGCAGAAGCTTGTTTTGAGAACCAAGAGTCGGTGGGTCTCGGTCGAACTTCAAAAAAGCTGGAGTTTTTAAGATATTTATCAGTTAAGAAATGTTTCTAGAGGCTGTTGGAGTCATTTATGATAGACCAAGCAAACTTTATGTTTAAGGCTTTATTGAAAGAGAGCATTGCTTTAGTCCAAGACCACCTAAGGATTTTGGTATGCACAAAAAATCCCAAGATTTTGTGAAGAAACCATTTTTCCTGGTTGTGTCCTTGTTCCACCAGAATTTTCTAAAGGGGCTATCAATTTTTGAGGAGATAGCTTTTGGCATTTTGCAAGTAGTGGTCATGATATATGTGGGAATAGAGGTTGCAACCATTCTGATAAAAGTAGTTCTACTTGCTTGGGAGAGGATATTTGATTTCCATACTTGAAGTTTTGATTCAATTTTCTCTAAAGTCTCATTGAAGATTTCCCTTTTTGAGTGACCAATGAAGAGAAGTAAACCAAGAAATCTGAATTTTGCTGGGCAAGTTCTAAAATTAAGGGAGTCTTTTATCTCTCTTTTGGTGGCTAAGGGAGTGCTATTGTTGAAATGGATTGTGGATTTGTGTTGATTGATTTTCTGCCCAAACCATTGAGTATAAGTGCCCATGCAACGTGCAAAGGTTGTGGCTGTGGACAGTGATGCTTTTCCAAAGAAAATGAGATCATCTGCAAAAAGGAGATGGAAAATTTTCGGGCCGCCTCTAGTAATGTTTATGCCCTCAAAATTGTTAAGGTTTTCTTCCCTATGGATAAGTCTTGAAAGGACCTCGCTTGCGAGGATGAAGAGGAAAGGGAAAAGGGGATCGCCTTGTCGGAGACCTTGGGAAGGGTGAATCGTGCCAGTAGGGGATCCATTGAGGAGGATGGAGTAAGAGACAGTCGAGAGGCATTCTTTGATCCAGTTTATCCAAATTTGACTGAATCCCAGGCTTTTAAAGATGTTAAGAATAAAAGACCATTCTATATAGTCAAAAGCTTTTTTTATGTCAATCTTTGCCGCCATGAGTCCTTGCTTTCCCTTTTTCTTTTTTAAATGGTGGAATATTTCTTGAGCAAGAATGGTGTTATATTGGATGAGTCTTCCAGGGACAAAAGCAATTTGATTGGGAGATATGATGTTCGACAAGATCATTCTGAGTCTATTGGCCAGGATTTTTGCAATGATTTTGTAGTTGACGTTTGCCAGGCTGATTGGGCAGAAATGGTGGACCTTATTTTGGCAATCTATTCTGGGGACAAGGGCTATGTTTGTATGATTCATTTCTTTTAAGAACTTTCCTTGATGGAAGAAATTTTGGATGGCTGCAATAAGGTCCATTTTGATCAGCTCCCAGTATGTCTTATAAAACAGCCCAGTGAAGCCATCAAGTCCAAGGGCTTTAGTGGGGGGAGTTTGTTTGATGGTATTGAGGATATCCTCCTTTGTTGGGATTTTGCAAAGATACTCATTTTCTTGAGCCGTGATTTTTTGTGGGAAGAGTCCCTCAAGATCAAGAGGGGGTTCAGGATTAGAGGAACTGAAGATATTGGTGAAATGATCAAGAAACAGAGAGGAGATTTTGTTAGGGCTCATAATCCATACTCCATTTGTATTCTTGAGAGTGTCGATGGCGTTATTCCTTCTTCTAATGGAGGTAGAGGCATGGAAGAGTTTGGCATTAAGGCCAAAAGAAGTGGCGTGTTGTCCGGGTGGTGAAACCATTAATGCGGCATGGTTTTCCCACCTCCTCTTCTCAGTCTGTCTTCCCTCTAATCCGTTCATACGTTTTCTATCAGTAGATCAACGGCTCTTCGTATATCATGTCTGCTATGCAGGTGGGCAATTAAGGAATGGACACTACTCGAAAGGTCCTCAGATCGACGAGTCTCATCCCCTGCAGCATCATCCCTCCTACAGGTTATGTACAGAGGAGTCTCCTAGCAGGCTAGGTTTGGGGCTTTTTACTCTAGGCCGGGCTTGATAGGGCCTCTTGCGCTTTGAGGGGAAAATCTCCTTACAGTTACCCCTCTAATTCTCACCGGATGAGTATGGTGAGAATTTATCATAATTCAATCCCACTTTCCTACCAGGGCCGGGTACCTTATTTGTGCGTTCTGAGGTTGGGAGGCTTTTGTTGATTGGAATTTCTGACGGCGTTCCTGTCTCTCATGATGGGCTCACATTTTCATGACATCTTTTCAACCCCATTTATGAATGGGTGTCATGTGGCTTTTCATGTTTGCATCGTTTCGTAAACCACATTCCAAGAATCTGAAACAGTGAGTATCCTTGTTGCCACGGTGCATGAGAGTCTAACCGTCACCTTCTTCTTATAAAAACGTGGGAGTGGGACCTGATTTCCACTCACTGTGCTGTGATTGTCCCGTTATTCTAGTTCTCTCGATTTCTCTTCTCTCCGACCGATCTTCCTCCCTACTTCGTGTTTTAGTGATGGCCTCCAAAAAATCTGTTCAACCCAATGTTTCATGTGCGGGTTTACTAGTACTGGGCCGTTGTTTTTAGGTAGCAGGTGGCGCTCGACTACCAAAAACCTGACGCTGGCCTCCTTAGCCCTCACCTACCAAGTACTAGACTCCGCTTCCTTCAAAGTTTCTGGCCCCAATGAAGGTGCCGTCGATGTAGAGGGTCATTTCACTAGGGTGGCCCTATACCCTTCCATGTTTTCATGCGGCTTAAGACTGCCATTCCCTCTACTGTTCGTGACCTTCTGCATCGCCTTTGTTTAGCCCCTTCCCAACTACACCTGAATGCCTGGAGATTATTGATGTGTTGCAGCATTATCTGGCAGTGGGCTTTGTTGGAATCCTTCCCGAACGACGTAGACCTTATTAGCTGTGAGTTTCTTCTTGCCCATAGGGAGCTATGTCTAAAGGGGAATGTATGTAGTTTCAAGGCATCCCACGCTCTAATCACCTTGGAGTCGCAATGCCGCAAAGTGAAAGACTGGTCTCCCAAATTCTCCTTCGTATCTGGTCGCGGATGGAAGTTCCAGTAGGCCAGGTGAATCATTGGGAGTTCCCAATACGGACAAACTAGAGAAAAGTCCCGAAAGATAAGGTTGTGCGTCCAACATCCACCCTTTATGAAGAGAAGTGCATCACCATTGTGCAAGAATGGGTGCAGAACCATCCCTATAGCGTTTTTTCCGAGATCCTCCTTTCGAGGAGAGTTTGAGGAGCTCTATGCCTCCCCTGGGACACATTCCCTCTGATGATAGGTTGGTCGCTATGCGGCCCCAAGTTGCTCCGCTCCGGAAGCGTTCCTCGAACCTTCCTCTACCGGACAAGGGGAAAAAAGTCCCTCAGGAGAGTGTTCGGGCCGAGGATAGGCCTATTTTCGGGGTACAGGACCCCTTACCACCGGGATGGCTACCTTGGAAGCCAACCATCCCATTACTGTGGCGGTTCCAGGTCGGTCACAGTGGGTGAGAAGGTGAGCCGTTTTCCCGTGGTGCTTCTATTGGTGGTGATTGTTGAGGCGCTCAAGGGCGAGGTCGAGATGGATGTCCTCCTCCAGACACTTTTTGTGTCTACCACTCCTGGTGAGGGAGAACATTCTTCTCTATGGATCTCTCCTCCTTTTTCATCTCGTTCGGTCATGGAGAGCCCATTTCTTAAGGCGGCTGATGAAGGGGCGGAGGCTACTTCTAGCAATCGCTCGGTGGGAGGGGAATTTATTGAAGGTAAGTCCCCTCCAAACGCTACAATCCTCAGGGGTACGAAGAGTCCTGCAGTGGATTCTTTTGTCCAGGCCGCACTCCTAGAGAAGGGGAGTTCCTTTCTGCATATTCCAACCGATGATGGCCTGAAGAGCCCAGTCATTGACCTACTGGTCCAGGAGTTCCCTGAAGGTGGAGGCTTCATGGGTGATACAGTCGGCGAGGGTCTACATGATGAACCACTCACCCAAGCTGAGTATCCAGAGGAGGATGATTCTCTTCCAGATGCCGCGATCGGCCCTCGTCCGGGGGTTTTGAGTGGGGTCGTACCTGCTCCCACTAAAGTCTCTGCGGGATTGCCTGACTTTGCAGGTCTTGCGGAGGCCCTTCATTCTCTGTCCCGGTTGGCCATGGAGGGGAGCTGAGAGGAAGCCATTGGTCGGGTTGTTGAATGGTTGTCGGGTTTTTTCCACGAGGTTTGATCTGTCCTTTCCCGCCTTTTACTTTTTTCTTTTTTCCTTTCCCATTTTCTTAGTCTTTCCTTTTTGTTGTCAAGGTACTTCTCAGCTTGCGGCTTTCATCTTGGATGATCAGGAGGCAACCGTTCAGGAGAGCTTGGATCGTGCTCGCAGCAAAAGAGATGAGAGGGAACAATTAAAGCACAAACTCATTAGGACGAGACTCAACCCATCGAATAACCGCAAAAGAGCGAAGAAGCTGGAGCGTCGCCGGTGGAAGTACAAGCATAAATGGGAAAAGGAGAAAAGCCGATTGGAGCAGCTTAACCAAAGTCTTCAAGGCGACTTATCTCGAGTGCAGGAGGAGAAGGACCGGTTGGAGCAGATGAACCAAAGTCTTCAGGACTCCACCCTCTCCCTACAAGGGCAGCTGAGGTGGTTCCTAAAGCTTTGTGACGAGGCATGGGGATGCAAGGTCGTTGAAGCCTGCAAATCAATTCGGGGATTCCTTCTAGATCCAGAGCTGCATTCGAGATATTTCACCAATTACCTTCAGCGGCTTGTGCTTGCCAATATTCCCACCAGTGAGGCATCCTTTCAAACCAACCACGGCTTGGTCTAGTCATTCCTAGGCCGACATTTGTGGAGCCAGCCAACCTTGCTCCTGCTGTCACTGAGACTGGTGCCCCTGGCACCGAGGCTTAAAGATTTTGTTCGTTTCGTTATAATCTTTTTTTTTTTTACAAATGTATCTGCATCTTGTTGCCCAGCGGCTTGTATATATACATACTGACTAGTGCACATATCTTCTTCGTCATGTCTCGCCATTGCCTCTTCTTTCTTTCTTCTTTTTTGTTTTTGGGTGCCGGCTTGGGGGACCATGGTGAAGAGGTCCGTAGAGCTCCCACCTACCCCACTGGCCAGTCACACTATGCTTGCTTATCTTCTCTGGATAGTCGTTCTCGGAATACGGCCATCGTTTTAATCGTTATTTGGACAGTTGTGCCCGGTCATGCTTTTGAAGTTTTTTGGCCTACCCCGCTGGCATCCAGTTTAACCTTTTCGACCCTGCAAATTGCTAAGCCTTTTGTTCGTGTCTCTAATTCTGGCTTTCTCCCTCCACGTCTTGCCATGCTTTGTGCAAATCTCTGGGTTCTGAAAGCGACCACGAATTGTTAGGCTAATCTGCCTTGTTGACTAATCATTGTTCTAGGACCGGTTAATGCCCAAGGCTTAGTGAGTTTTAAGCAATGGGAATAACTCCCTTATAATTATGCTGCTAATTCTTCCCAGATGGGTCCGGGTAGAACTCTTCTTATTTCCTTTGACCTTATGTCCTGTCAGGTTCCCGGATGCTGAGTGACCACTAGTATTTCCCATATATGGCAACACAATGTCAGTTACGCTTCCGCATTAAATGGAGCCGCTTCGGTATTTGCATCGTGGCTTCGTTTTTCACAGCTATTAATTTAGCACATCGTATCAGTAGATATGCTCTATAGCGGTTGCAATAATCAAGGAATTATGGTTCTCTGAGAGGGACAAGTGGTGATTCGTGGAGTTATGGCATCTCGGGAGGCCAAACATCAACCCCACCTATATAAAGACCCTTCTCCACACTAGGAAATCCCTTATACTCACTCTACCTTTTCTCTTTTATTCTATGACTCTTGCTTTACTGTTTGAGCTCCCAGTTCCTTTGTTTTCCTTTGCTTTTATATTCGAAGTTCCTTTGCATTTTCTTCTATCTTTTATGGATCCAACGAAACCTTCACACCCAAGTGGGCAATGGGTCCTCTGGTGGTGCTCAAGCCGCAGCTGGCTATGGCAGCCAGAGCACCAGAGGGTGGAGTCCGCCAATCCTTCATTGTTGGGGTCACTGACCCCTTACTCCCGTTCTTGCCCTTTTGCTTATTGTACCTCACTCTTTCTCGCCATTTTGCTTACGGGGCTCGACTTCAAAGCCATTCTCCGTAACTCTCTGCTTGCTTGGAAGCATGATTTGATCCGGCTTGGTTGCAGTGGTGGCTGGCCTTCATTGCAGTGGTGAATGGCTTGGTTGTCGTGGTGCCATGGTGACCATTGCTGTCTAAAACACACATAGCTGCAAACCCCCGAACTCATTTTTTCACCCAGAAACATGGACCAAAATTATAGAAACAATCCAGAGATTTTCAGCTTAGGCCTTTTGGTTTCCTTGGGTTTGAGAACAGTGAGGTCTTCCGAATCCTTTAGATCATCCCTGGCCATTTTACAGTCTAGGTCTAGGGTTAGGTATTGAAACCTGTTTTGTTGAATATATAAGCTTCACGGCGTAACTTGTTCTTTGTGGTCCTGCGGCTTTAAGATGTAACTTGCTCCTTGTAGTCCTACGGCTTTACATGGCTTTATAATGTAACTTGCTCCTTGTAGTCCTGCTGCTTTACACGGCTTTATGATGTAACTTACTCCTTGTAATCCTACATAATTAATAAAACAATTTTGTGTATCCGGCTGTATGGTTTCCGCATTTTTCTTGTTGTATTTCTTCTTTTCCTTTTTTTTTTTTTTTTGCATTGTCTCGCTCTTATTGCCCTCCATTGTATGTCGTTGTTGCTTTTGCTTGAATTTTTTTCTCGGTATTTGGGGAGTTTACAACCACAATCTATTTCTTGCTTGTTGATGCTTGTGCGGCCTTTTTGCGGGACTTTGCTTCCCTTCTGGAGATTCTTCTCACTTCTGGTAGTCGTAAGACTAAAACTCGCACTCCATTAGGGAGAGGTCAAGCTACCTCAAATTAGCCCACCCCTTTCGGCTCTCCAATGAGGTAACTTCTTCAGTCTGCCATTGGGGCAGTTCGCTCTTTCGTCATGATAGGAGTCAGGGTAAATTCTTCGGGTCACCTAGAAGGCAGGACTCGCTCTCCTCTACGAGAGGGATAAAGCCGCCTTTAGGCCGGCCTTTCCCTGTTGGGTCCCGTAAGGAGGTAAGTCGTTCGGGCAATCTATTACTGGACCTACTCCCGCTCATTGCCATCACAGGGATATGTAACATTTTTGGGTCAAGCCAGTGCTCGACCCACTTTTCGCTCGTTGCCATCATAGGGATATGTATTATACAAAAAGTGTAAATTATTTGAAGAATTGCTCTAAAAAGGAGTTCCATCCGATTATGTAAAAAGAATTGTAAAATACAATTAGCTACAATAACTCTCTACATGTAGCGGATACTGTTCATCCAGTAAAATTTTTTTTTATTATTGATATTTCATTTACTCTCTCATTTACTTTTACTTTGATATTTATCATGTAAGCAAATTTTTTTTATTGTTCATCATTTTAAAACACATATATTTCATTTCCTTCTAAAGATATCTTCGAAATATTTTTAAACCAATGTTTTCATCTTTTGATTTTTTTTTTAATTTTTATTTGGCTTATATATATATATTGTTTTTACGTGTCTATGACTAAATTATTTTACATTGTATATAAAAATAAATTGCAAATATAACAAAATATATGGATATTGTAAATTTATTGGTAGAAATGAAATATTTAAAACGAATAAAAAAATATTTAAATGATATAGAAAAAAGCATCCATATTTAAATGATGGATGACATATTGTAAAAGTCGGAATATAAAATAGAAAAAGTGAGTTTTGGTTATGTATTTTAAAGGATAGAATAAAGAATCCATTGGGAGTGCTCTTATTCGGGTAGTTTGTCACTGTACTCACTCCCACCTGTTGACACTTACAAGAAAAGTATATTTTTTTTTATTTCAAGTAACTGAGGACTAGCCCGCACTACATCGCGGGAGTAACAAGGCAACCTTAAGGCTTACTTTTCCCTGTGGTATCCTGCGAGGAGGTAAATTCGAACAGCAAGTTGGCTGACCGCTCTTCACCGTGATAAGAGCCAGGATAATTTGTTCAGGCCACCTCAGAGGCAGGACCCGCTCTCCTCTGCGGAAGGGATAAGGCCGCCTTTAAGGCGACCTTTCCCTGTTGAATCCCACAGGGAGGTTAGTCGTTTGGGCAGTCTGTTACTGGACTCACTCCCGCTTCTGCTCGTTGATATAACAGAAAATGTAAGTGTTGGGTCAGGCTGGTGCTGATCACACTCGTTATTGCGGCGGAGGTTAGGGTGATTTATTCGAGGGGGGGCATGAGGCCGATCCCGCTCTCCTCTACGGGAGGGATAAGGCCACCTTTGGGCCGACCTTTTCCTATAGTGTCCCGCGGGGAGGTGATTTCAGATAGTTTGTAACTGGACCCACACCCGCCTGTTGAGGTTCACAAGGAAGGTAAGTTTTTATATTCGGGCCGCCAAAGGCTGACCCCGCACTCCGCCGCAGGAGGGATAAGGCAGCCCTTAGGCCTGCCTTTCCTTATGGTGCCCCGTGGGGAGGTAATTTGTTGATGACCTCGTTGCCGTAGATTTCGTTAACCGCGCATTTTATTGCTTGCGCCTTATTGGTAATATGAAGTGTGGAGCAAATGCTTTGAATCATCCTGAAAAGTTGCTTTTTTATTAAATAAAAAGGAAAGTACAAGCTGGATGAAAAGATGTTACAAAAGTAAAAGACATGAAATTCCGGTCAGGGGAGGTCGTGCACCGCCCCTTCACCCTTCAAAACTGTTAGGGCAAGTTGTAGATAGAGGTCTACCACAGACTCTTCGGTGGTGCGCGGCCTACTTTATTCTGTTAGGGCCGTCTGAGGCGGGCCCTTCATCTTTCTACCTTAGCTCCTGGACGTAGCATTCTCTTGCTGAGACCTGCTCTCCTCAAACTTCCTCTACTCCTTGAAGAGTTGGGAACTTCATTTTGAGGTGGTAGGTCGATGTGACGATCCTTAAGCTGTTGAGGGTGGGCCTCCCGATGATAGCATTGTATGCCAATTGAGTCTTCACTACCAGGAAGTTGACCATGGGCTGTGCAAGGCTACTCCCCATAAGGACGGATAGCGTGATGGTTCCCACAAGTTGGAAAATTCTTCCGAAAAAGTCTTTTAAGGGCATGGGGGCGGGCAAGAGCTGGGTGGGCTCAATGCCCATCTTGGTGAAGGCTCTCCACAACAGGATGTCTGCGAAGCTCCCGTTATCGATGAGGATTCTACGAGTGGTGAAGTTGGTGACAAGCATTGTGACCACTAGGGCATCGTCGCTGGGGTACAGGACCCCTTCTTCATCAACCTACATGAACGAGATTGCCAGAGTAAGGTCACCCCTTTGTTGTTTGGTGAGATGATACTCAGCCAAGTATACCTCGTAGTATCAGGCCCGTCTGGCGTGTGCTTTCCTACTCGATAAGGTAATGCCTCCGCCGGCGAACCCTCCAGCTATGGTTCAAATTTTTCCAAGGGGTGGCTGCTGCTTTGGTAGAGAATGGGGGCAACCTGGCGCTATCACCAGTTGTTGTTGAGGGCTGTTTGCCTGTTTGTTCCAATCACCTTGGTCTCGACTCCTTTCTCTCGATCTTCTCCTTCTCTATGGCTCTTGTCTTCTGGCCGAGGAACGGCGGCGTTCCTGCTGTTCTGCATATTCCTTCCTTCCCCCAGGAGAGAAGCAGTCTTCGGTATTGTGTGAGGTAGATCGATGGTATGTGCAATAGTAGCGCACTCTTCCCCGGTCACCTTTCTTTTGAATGGCGAACGTGGATCGGTCGTATCGTGGTCCAGAGCCCTTTGCCGGGACTTGCTCTCGCCGCTTCTCTTGGGAGCCATTCTCCCCTTTTTCATAGGGCTTGGCATTGGTTGGGGCCTTCTCCTTCCTCTCTGCGCACTCCACTTCCTTCTTTCGTGGCTCTGTCAAAGCCCGAAGAGTGTCTTCCGTGTTGATGAAGTTGTCGGCCTGGTCCATGAATTCTCGCAATGTCGCAGGAGTCCGTTTGGCTAGCTCTACCATAAAAACTAGGAGCATGGCCAAACCCTTCCCAGGAGCACTGCCAAGGTTATCTTCTCGTCTTGGTCGTCTGTGGTCATGTGTTCTTTGTTGAATCAGGCTAAGTAAGACTTTCATCGTCTGTTTGTTTGATAGTGAGGTGGTACACATCCGGATGCCGCCGCCTCCAAATGGGCATGAACTGGATTAGGAACAGTCTGGCTAGCTCGCTGAAGCTGTTCACCGATCTAGGTGCTAATGACTCGAAACATACACGTGCTAACCTCTTCAGAGTCAGTGGAATTGCCCTACAAGCTATTTTCCTGGGGAAGCCATGCAGCGTAATGTGAGCCCTGAAATTTTCCAGGTACTCGAGAGGGTCCCTTCCTCCATCATACATCTCCATGGCGAGGACTTTAAACTTTGGTAGCAAAGGCATCGCCATTACTTCTTCAATGTAGGGTAGACCCGTGCTTATGAGCAATTGGTCCACTGTTGACGACGTACCTACATTCCTCACTATCTCCTCGTATTTTCCTTTGAGGCTGTGAAGCTCGTCCTGCATATTTTTCTACTCCTCATCCTTGTTGAGTCCTACATGCGGTCCTACGTGATCAGTGTCGCTGGATCCCACCCCACCGTCCTGCTCCCGTTGAGGTTTTTTTAGTTCCTCATTTTCTTTGCAGAGTGTTTATACTTCGCCAGTTAATTTTATCACCCACTCCTCTATGGTTTTCAACCTCGTTTCCATGGCATCTCTCATATCTCTCCTGAGTTGTTCAGAACGGGTTATCGTAGGCATGAGAATAACAACGGCTCCATTGTTAACGTTGTGCTTTGCACACCTTTGGGCCAAGCTCCAACAACTCAGGTTTTTGAAAATGGACCCTGCGTAAGGTAGAAAAGATTATGGTTTTGAGAGAGTGGCCTTGGGGCCAGGTAACCTCCGATACCAAAGTCAATAAATATTCTTAGAGGGTAGCAAATAAGTAAGTGAGTTTAGAGATTAGAGAGGATATTCTCGTACCTGGAATCTGCTATTTACACTACAGGTCCGTGGAGCAGGTCGTTCCTGCTTTCATGAAGTTCATATTCCCCATGCTGTTCCTTTTGTCAAAGTCTCCAAATGCAACGTGGCTCTGTAATGGCGCATTAATGTGGCGTGTTGTCTGGGTGGTAGAATCAATGCGGCGTGGTTTTCCAACATCACTTCTCAGTTTGTCTTCCCTCTAATCCGTTCATGTCTTCTCTATTAGTAAATCAACGGCTCTTCGTATATCACGCATGTTGTGCGAGCGGACACTTGAAAACTGAATACTACTCGATGGGTCCTTAGATCGACGAGTCTCATCTCCTGCAGCACCATCCATCTTGTAGGTTATGTACAGAGGAGTCTCCTAGCAGGCTAGGTTTGTGGCTTTCTGCTCTAGGTCGGGCTTGATAGGGTCTCTTGGGCTTTGAGGGAGAAATCCCCTTACACAATGATTTTTCCAATTAGTTATTTTCATAAACTTAAAATCGACACGACACGACTTATAATTTAACTCGTTTTAGATGGGTTGAAATAACTCGCATAACTCATTTAACTTAATTAACATAATTTCATATAAAATTTAAAATCTATATTTATTAATAGCCACAATATCTAAAATAATAATAAGATTATCTGGTGACAAAAAATATCAATATTTTTCATATTTTAATCTATAATAAAACTAATATTATAAACCCAACAATAAAAAATATGAGTATTGGTCCAGAATTACAATCTCAACAATAAAAAATAAGCATATTAAGAAATACAAATATTACAACCCAACAATAATAAAAT
Organism: Pterocarya stenoptera; assembly: GCA_003123785.1. Classification (NCBI taxonomy): domain Eukaryota; kingdom Viridiplantae; phylum Streptophyta; class Magnoliopsida; order Fagales; family Juglandaceae; genus Pterocarya; species Pterocarya stenoptera. Next base: position 31,652 of record QEOT01007116.1, on the reverse strand, counting down.
TTAAACGGGTTATTGAATGTTGATTTCATATTAAGTGAGTTAACTCATTATTGACCAGTTTATTAATCGTGTCTTAACGGATCAACCCGTTTTGACCTAAACTCATTCATATCAAACTCGAACCTGCTAATTTCATGTCGTATTCGTATTAAATTCACAGGTCGTGTCACATATTGCCACCCCTATATGTTATTTAAGAAACTCATAAACACTACACAAATTGGAGAAACTCCTCCAACCCTTCTACCCTCGAGACCAAGGCCTAATTTAAACTGTAGCTCTTAGGCTGCGTTTGAGAAGTGAGATTATTTCAGATGATCTATGAATAGTAGTGAAAAAATAGTGATAAAATATTAAATAGTAATAAATAGTAGTAAAAAGTAATGAATAATAGTGAAATCACTTCACTACCCAAACACAACCTTAATCATCAAAGCAAACTCGATGAAGTGAAGGATATGCCCTTAGATTGAACAGGGACGCTCAATTTCCTTCGGCAAAAATAATTAGTTTTGGGAGACAACTCTAAAGCAAAAAAACCTCGTCGTTGATTGGGTCTCTTCCAAAATAGAAGAAATCTACCAAGTGTTTCTAGGAACCATGATATATGCATGGGCAACTAGTATGAAGGAAAAAAAAAAGAGAGGATGAACAGGAGAGGAAGAACAGTGTTTATATCCTGTCTTTTTTATTTGAGTAATTATACAGATCAACCACTATAGACTCACACCCCACACCTCGTACAAAACCACCCATCATTTCACTATCTCTCCTCAACTCTCCTCAATCTCATCGGACCCCTCTCTCATCAAGCTCTCTTTCCACAAACTCTTTTTCATCTCATCGGATCCCTCACTCTCTCTCTTCAAATTCTTTTCAATTTTTTCTTTTCTCCTAGTCAGACCCCCCTCTCTCTCATCATCTCACTCTCTCTCTGATCATTTCCACCCATCATTTCACTCTCTTTCAATATTTTTTTTATCCTCATCAGACCCTCCTCTCTCTCTCATCATCTCACTCTCTCTCTCTCTCATCTCATCGGGCCCCCTCTCTCATCAAGCTCTCTCTCCTCAGACTCTCTTTTATCTCATCAGACCCTCACTCTCTCTCTTTAAATTCTTTTTAATTTTTTCTTTTCTCCTCAGCAGACCCCCCTCTCTCTCATCATTTTCACTCTCTCTCATCTCATCAAGCTCTCTCTCATTAGATCCCTCTCTCATCTCATCAGACCCCTCTCTCTCATTTTTGTTAATAGGAAGAAGAGATAGAGAAAAAAAAAAAAAAAAAAGAATTCCACGTAAGGTTTGGGATGTAGGAAATAAATAGTGACAGATGAGAAAAATATTTTTTTTTTATTTTACCAAATTGCTTGTATACCAATCATTTTTGTTTTTCTAGCCTTCAATTGGTCCATCTGCAGAACATCTTGTAGCCCAGACATTTGGGCGCACAAATTCACTCGATGAATCTTGCTCCTTGACTTTGAAGGATACAAGATCATTAGATACCTCCCTTTCATCCATTTTGTGTCAAAGACCCAACTCAAGTTAGACATGCTTAACATGATTATGGCTGTTTCTGAACTGTAGCATTTGTGGACTGTGTCGAACTCTTGTAGTGTGGTTTATGTTCTAGGGAATGAAGTATAAATCATGCTAAAAAAATTGTAGAAATGCCTCTAGTAAATAAAATAAACATGCTAGAATCACTAATTACACAAGCAAAAATTGGATATTGGCTTTTTAAAGTTAGAGAAGTTCAGGGTCAAGAAAATTTGACGTATCATATCAAGACAAATCAACATTTAAATCAACTTCTTATAATTCTTTTTATAAACCAAGTGTTTCACAAAATTGAATTAGGCTTCCATGAGCAATTTCATGAATGCAAAAACCTAGGGAAACCTACCAAAATGAAGCAATTTACAACAATGATAGCTCTACTATACCTCCACCTTGGCTTAAGCTGAACAAAAATCTCTTCTTAAGGATGTTCTCGGACAGCTGGTGCCAAGAAAAAAAAATAAAAATAAAAATTCTCAAGGAACCTGCCTGTTTTTGGGTGCAAGGAACCAGCTTATACTTGTTCTAGACATGCATTCAGATAAAATACAGCCCAAATAAGGTCATGACCAATGGAAAAAAAAAAAAAAAAAACTAGGGTAGAAAATATCTAATATCCTTAACTACTAGGAAAGTAGAGCAGAGAATATATCTAATACTCATACTTATTAGGAATTCATATATGAGGTTTCAGTTTACTAAACTAACATATAATGATACCACAATAATGCATCCATAACTAAACAAAAGAGCACAATTAAAGTGACAAACGTCTAAACTGAAAATATGACCTACCAAATTTACACAATACACTACCATAGCATACACCATTCTCATCACTTAAAAACATCAAGGCAGAGGTTTGAAGGTAAATCCTCACCAATGTCACTTAAAATGACAAGGTACTAAAGTAACTTTCTTCATTTACCCTAAATTCATATTCCTCATCTATCTCCTCTAAGTTTAGATGCTGACCATCGTCTAAATCCTTCGTTCTTACCCTTCAATTCCCATCATCAGCAGCTTTTAAGTAAAGAGTATCACCTCCATCAACATCGCGGCTCGCAGAGCTACCCCCTCGTCCTTCAGTAGACCCAGCATTCCCAATATCTTGCTTACTTCCACCAGCAATCCCCCTACTACCACCCTGCAAGCCTTCTCCGCTGGATCCACGGCCAAAATCAGGAAACCCTCCAAGCCCAAGCGCCCCATTACCTCCGGCATGATTAGCATCATTTTGCAGCATGTGAAGTCCAGCACTTCCACTAGAGCTCATACCAAGCTGGCTGTGCAAGGCTTGCTGCTGTTGCATTGCTGAAAATGGCTGTTGGCCATACATGGAGGAGCGTGCAGCCATGAGCGACTGTGGTGTCATCTGTTGAGCCTGTTGATGGTGCATGTATTGTGCTCCTGGCTGCATAATTCCACCGGAAGGAAACTGCAGGGCATTGACATGTGTTAAATATAGTTTATGAATCACTACATGCTTTTGAGCCACAAATATGCAGTTGCTACAGAATTAAGAACCTACTTCAGTAATGAGCCACAAATATGCAGTTCAATACAAAATGCATAAACTGCACCGAAGGGACTATTCAATCCACAAGAATTCCTATATAAATCCAGTAACGAGAATCCCAACTCCACTTGATTACTTAACATATTTCAGTAAGAGGTATTAAGAACCTACTTCAGTTGCCTAGCCAACTGGCTGTCCCTTCTTTTTAAGGAAAATGGTCTGAGAATCATTTGGTTCAAACAAAATTTTAAAATGCTTTACATGCCACAATCTATCAAGGCTTTTTAGCACTGCATTCATACATGGACTCGAAAGACTTTCAAATGTGATAAATTAGTCTTGCCATTTTTAACCCTGCATCTAAGTGAACATTGCCTTGTAGCATTTGGAAATTTCATGAGGGATCACCAGTGCTCAATTCTCCATAGTCCCATAAAAAATAATATAAAAAAACGTCTTAACAATCTATAAAATATACTTCAAACATTGTTCTATGGTACAACTTTACATCCGCATCCTGACATGACCCAAGTGTGTTTCTAGTGAAACTCTGTTTCTCCCTCCTCTTGAGCCTGTTGTTCAAGTGGAACTAGGATACTTCAAATGCCAACAACAATTTTGTAAAATTTACCACATTTTATTTCATGAACTCAAACTATTCAACTTTTTTTCAAAACTTAACCATTTGTAATGTGCATTTGTTATAACCTCTTAGAGTTCCAATTCTAGGGTTTCAAGTCCATTTACCTTCCTAGGTTTATGAGATCAATTTGTGGTGCATGGCAGTATCTTCTTGAATGTGTGCAATGTCTTTTTTATTTATTTATCAGTAAATAAGAATTTTATTGAAGAGAACTAGGCATAAAACCAGGTGCACGGGTATATACAAGTGCAACACCTAGGCATGACTGCCTAGGGATACAGGGAATTCATGAATATTCAGACTAATGAAGTCTAAACAATCAACAAATGGAGTAAAGTGTTAAAAAAGAAAACTCTAAGCTTGTCCATTGACCGCTTGCGATCTTCAAAACTTTGCACGTGTTTTTGCCTATGAATCTTGCCAGCAGAAGTATGGAGTCAACATGTACTATGTAGGAAATGGAGAAGTAACACAATTTAACAAATCATATCTTACAGATTGAGAATTCATCTCTTTTGTTTTTCTGTTTTTTTTTTTTTT
>QEOT01007116.1:16313-27214 GCA_003123785.1 Pterocarya stenoptera | reverse complement strand
CCCCCCCCCCCCCCCCCCCCCCAAAACACAAAAAAAAATCACACTTGTGGTGAAATAGCTATAGAAGCAAATCTAGAAACAGCTTAACCCATTATTACTTTCAAATGAAAGATATAAGCATGGGTCAACTTTCAAGTTTGAAAAGGAAAACAAAAGAAAGAGGAATGCTCAACTAAGTAGCCTGTATGATAAGAGAACTGAGTACACAAGTAAGATATAGAAATTATAATTGTACCTGACCGTGCATGGTAGGGGGTTGGGGTTGAGAATCTGCAATTGCAGCCAGGTACATAAGGTTTCGCTGCAGCCTTGCTTGGTTCCTGCAAAATAGATAAAGAGCTTATTAATTCTCCCATTAGTTCAAATATATACAGGTTCAGTGCATTGGATGCAAATACTAAGCCAAGGATGAACATGAACAACTTTCTAGCAGGCCCAAATCACGCCTAATTATAGACAGAAGAGACTAGTATTGATGCGCCAGTTTTACATCCACTGGACTTTTTAAAGGAGTATTTTAATTCATTCATTACTTTAAGATCACAAACATCTAATCAGAAGAGGAATTAAATGTCAGATTACGTTACCAAGACTAGGGTATTTTCTAATTAAGTGAGTAATAATATTTTTCATCAAGTTATGATAGTGCAGGAGTGATATAAACTTCTCCAGCTTTGGACTTCATTGCATAGACACACAAACTTAAATTATAGAGAGAAATCATGATAGACATTAACCGGAGGACAAAATTCTTGGCTATTAGGTGGGTTAGTTGCATGCTAAGAAAACAAAGCAATGGCATGATCCATTAAATTGGAAAGTCAAAATGACAACTGCTTACTCTGCACACTCGCTAATTTTTCCTGAATTCTGGCTCTCGACAATCTTCAGAATAAGAGATTTGTTCTCATCCAGATACTGCATTCATAAACAATGAAGTAAGGAACTAGAAACCAATACAATGCTAGAATTAACCATCAGTAAATAGCAAATAGCCAACAATAAAAGTCAAGAACTCATCACTTTTACTTCTGCTGAGAAAATTAATTGTGCATACATACTTTAAAAAGGTGACCTAAAAAAATATTCAAATTTAGAAAGACCACTTTTGCAGCCAATGCTCAGGCTATTTCTTCTTCATAGGGACCACACATAACAGAATTTGTTATTGGAAAGCTTAAAGTGATTGAAAATCCATACATTCACTTTCCATTTCTGTTCTTCAAAGCTCATGTACTGCCATTATAAATTATAATATCTTTGTAAATCATAATCCTTTTCCCAATATCACTAACCACCTTAAAATTACCGTATGAAGGGTATTATATATTTCATTGCTCAGGTGTTTTTTAAGAATTTGCTTTGATCAGCAGTCCAAATTTCCACAACTAATTAATCATCATAGTATTTTCCCAATCTAATTGCTTGATGGAGCTGCTGATCTCTTTTATTGGAGCTCTATTAAGCAAACTAAAATCAAACAATCAAGGTATACCTACCTTATCCCTGCACAACTAAAGCTTGCTAAACTTCATGGTTACACCAAAAAATTTTTGTTTTGATAAGTAAAATAAAATTTTATTAAAACAAGTGAGATGGCGTAGCCCAAGTACAAAATAGAACTAGCCCAATTGAAAACAATAACAGAGGCCAAAGAGATGGAAAAAGAAACATCTAAGTTCTTCCAAAGAATGTTCCCAGTGTTCAGAACTCGCTGTTCCTTGCAAGCCAAACACAACTCATGAGACATAGAGGAATCATTTTCCACACTGCAACAATTTGGGGATTGCCTTGGAGACCTCTCCAACGAGCAAGAAGATCCATCACCCTTCCTTGGCATCACCCATTCAATTTCAATCTTGTTAAAAATCTCATCCCATAAAACCCTTGCCATTTCACAATGAAATAATAGATGTTCCACAGATTCACCACATTTTTTAACAAATACAGCACCAATCCATAGCAATAAGCCTGCACGTTCTCAGATTGTCCACAGTCAGAAACTTCTTGTGGGAAGCAGTCCAACCAAGGAAAGCAACCTTGGAAGGCATCTTACTCCTCCAAATGCATTTCCATGGAAAATGATGATGGATTTGACCAAACAGAACCTTATACAAAGATCGTTTTGTGAACTTGTTGCTCCCACTATGAACCCAAAAATACTTATCCATCTCACCACAGCCAATGCTCGCAGCATCCAACAACCTGAAAAGTTTGGAAATATCGCCCACTTTGCAATCTTGGGCATATCAATGAATTCAAACATTCCATGGTAAGGAACCATTAGAGCTGTCCACAAAATCTGCCACCAACGCATTCTGATCATAAGCTATCCGGAAAAGGGTATTTCCATATGAAACAGAACCACATAGACATCCAGTTTATCTAATATGCATTTTCGAATCCTTATCTCTTTTTTCATTTTAAAGTATTTTTAAGTCCTTATCACAAGCAAGGGGAGACAAATTCAGGAAAAACCTCGGCAAAGGGAAGTCACTGGTCGAAAAGATCATTTCAGAAATAATATTTTAAATCTTCCTGACTTTCAGATTGATATAGATATCCCTTCTTAAGAAGCTCAGCCAACTTCCTTTAGAATGTCTATCCAAGGACCTACACCATGGGATTATTAAACTCGGAAATTTCTATCCACAATTGGTTACGAAAGAGCTGGTTGCTGCCACTCTCCTTGTGCAGATCCTATTTCAATGGGAACTTTTCTTTTATTGGCACTGGGTGTCCAAAAACAAAGTTCCGATTAATCCTGGGGGTGCACAAGCTTTCAACAAGGTGTTTCTTATAAATGCACCTCGGGTAATTTAAGGGAAAATTCCCCAAGTCCAATGGCCTCTAGAAATTGTTTGTACCTGGGAGCGTTCGAACCTAGACCTGGGGGGAGCATACCACCAAGAACAAGGCCCTTACCACTAGAGCAAACCCTAGAGGTTTTCAATGGGAACTTGATGAGTCAATCCACCTACGCGTCTTGCTTTAATTGCTATGTCAGGAATTACTCCACGTACAGCTTAGCAAGCAACTACATGATTTTTATACCTAAAAGTCCCCATTGACCAAATCGGTTAGAAGCAACTGAAAAATGCTTACCTAAGATAAAAGGGACATTAAGGAGATCAGTAGACTTAGCCCTAGTTTGGGTACTGAGAATACATCACTACTATTTATTATTTTATTATTACTTTTCACCTAATTTTCACTACTATTCACTATTATTCAATATTCTATTATTACTTTTTCACTACTATTCACAGAATGCTTGAGAATACCTCACTACCCAAACCCAACCTTAGTAAGACAAGTGCGAAAGTTCTTAGCATAAAATCCAGCAGGATCAAATGCAAGTTAAGGGAGATATGCCAAAAGATCCATTTTAAGCAAGATTTTACTAATTATTTAAAGCAGATCATTGTTTCCGCTGCAGGTTTCACCCATAATCAGCCAGCTAGATTAATTAGTTTCCCCGAACGGGCATTAGTGAATTGGGTCAGGCCATCTTTCTCCTGAGCACACCCATTATTTGTTCTCCTAATTTTTATCTCGTGTTAGTAATTTTGAATACACGGAGGGATGTCAAAACGCTATTTAGCTATAAACATTATCCAAGCTAATGAATGAACGGGTTCATAATGCTTATCTAGGTCAAATCTTTATATTAGGCACTACATATTTAACACGATTGACCAGATTACCTAACCGAATCATATGTGAATGAAAGATATTGAATATGTGAGAATAACATTTTGAAGTGATTTGTATAGTGCCAAGGATCCTTTAAAGGGACAAAAATTAGAAGAGAAGATCCTTGAAAATTTGAAAACAAAAAAAAAAAAAGAAAAAGAAAAGGTGGACCACAGACAGAAAAGACACCGTATCATTCACAGACATTCTAACTATAACTGTTAAACTACGCTAAAAGCAAAAGGAAGAAGCATGAGATACTGAGATCACGGTAAGATATCGATATTAAATCCTACATAGGATTTACTCAATACAATTATTAAAAGGGCCCGCAAAATAAAATTTATAGATCCGACTCTTTCTGAGACAAAATGGACAATAAGTGGATGTAATATCTGTCTCAATACTAGATTGCCAAATCTTTTTGATAATATAAGAAAGAGAAAGGTTATGAAAGAAGCACCAAACCTGAACCCAGTCACAAACCAAAAAAGAAAAGCATTAGTAAACCCGAAAACCCATTTCCCTTTAACCATACTCATTTAGACTTCCAATAATAATAACTGAAACGCCACAAGGAAGAGCAGAAGACCAAGTATCCTCAAGTAGCACCAAAACAAACCAGCTCGCGCAGAGGATGAGGGACCATAAACGCAACAAAATAACGAGTATATCAAAAGGAAAAATAAAAAAAGAAAACTCCAACGAAGAATTAAAACTGAACAAAACCCAAAGCAGCAAGCTTTTGGGATAAACCCAAATGAAAAAGATTCGACATAACAAAAAAACTACATAAGCCAAATGGGAAGGGAAGAGAAAGGGTGGAGAGGCAGAGCTGGGAGGGAGGGAGGAGAAAGAACCTGTTGAATATGATCCGTGGTGACGTTGCTGGGGTGGTAGGCTGCCGTCATGGGCATCAGGTGCTGCTGCATTTTTCACACACAAACAAGCTCTCTCTCTCTAAGCAGAGTCACAAAGCCAATACAACATTCACTCCCTGCAAGAGCGGCTAGATGCCTTCGCTTTCCTTTCCTTATATTTTTTTTTTTTAATTAATTTTTTACGTCTGGATTCCTAGTTCCTACCCTCTTCTCCCCTCTTCTCCTACGATGGCACCACCGGCACCCACGAAGAGACAGACGAGACAGAGAGAGTACACACTTTGCAGCGACAGTCGACAGAGACACCGAGCTACTTCCAGTAAATATCATGTGAAACAGGTACCGCTCTAGCTCGATACTCACCTGTCCTAAAATATTCCAAAAATGAAATAAGTAATATTTTAAATAATTTTATATATTAAATAAGTATATAAAAATTGTGAAATTATTGTGCCCCTATCATTTTAAAAAACATTTTATTATTCATCATTTTCTTATATTACAAGTTATATTTTTTTATTTTTAATATTTTTCTTGATTTTATTCTTTTAAATTTATTAAATTTTTCTATTCATAATCCATATATTACATATTTAAAACTTAAAAAAATTAAAAAATATAATATATAATATGTGGAAACGATAAATATAATTTTTCTTTTTAAAAATATCTTTTACAAGTGACGATGCCTAGCTTGCAACTCTAGTAATATTATATACAGTCTTAAAATATATAGGTTTTACGTTTTTTTTTTTTAAGTGAAGTCCATCGTTAAAAAATAATTTTTTTATATAAACCGTAAATTTATCTATTTTTTAAAAAAATAATTAATTACTGATTGAACATCAATATCGTATTTGATGGGTCAACAAATAAATTTTTAAAATATATATATTAATTTTTTTATAATTAAAATTATTTTTAATTAAGAAAGTTAGGTTTTCACAATTTTTAGGATTTTACTACATAACTTCCACCACATTCCACTCTATATTTTCTTTAACTTTTTAATTTTTTTAATTTTTTTTATTCTTTTTAAACTATTTCAAATTTTCTATTCACTATTCATATAAAAAATATTTAATAAAAAAATTAAAAATTTTAAAATATATATAAAATATAAAATATGAGTGAATAGTAAGAAGTTGTGAATATTTTTTATAATATTAATTGGAATCCATATAATTAATTGATAACAGTAAATATCATAATATTAATTATAAAGAAATATCTTTAAAATAATTATATAAGATCTAATCCCTGAAATGGCACGTGATTATAAAGATTTCTAAAAAATTATATACCTCGATTTATTTTAAATCATTTTATATCCACCACCGCCAACCGGTGACACTTTATGGTAAAAGTTTAGTTTTTCAAAGATTTTTATTTTTTTATCGAGAAATTTTCTCACCCGTCCATCATCACGTGACTGCTCTGTTGTCTGAGAGACGGACACAGACATCGAGAGATAGTGACATACTTTTAAGAGATTCCCAGAGGCTGTAGTAATGCTCAACGCACGCGCTCTTCCCAATATCTGAAAAGGAAATTACCATCAGAGATTACCTAAAATAATCCTATATAAATTCGTATAATTTCTTTTTTAAGATTATTAAATTAATTTTATTATAAAATAAATATAATAATATAAATAAAATGACGTCAATTTATAATATTATTTATATAATTATTTTACGTCTAATTCTTTATTTCATTTCATTAATGAAAGATTTTTCTTAAAGATCTTTTATGTCATTTAACTAATTGTATCGAGAGGTGTGGGTATAAAAAAAAATTTTATTTCATCTTATTTAATTATTCTAATTTTTAAATTTTTATATAAAATATAATAAATTTTTTAAATTTTAAAATAATAATATTAAAAAATAATATTTAATAATATTTTATTTAATTTTCATTTTAACTATCTCATTTTAAGTTAAGTTTGAATACATATTCAGATGAGATAAGATATTTTAAATAATAGTTAAATAAAATATTGTTAAAATATTATTTTTTNATTCATCTTATTTAATTATTATAATTTTTAAATTTTTATATAAAATATAATAAATTTTTTAAATTTTTTAAATTTTAAAATAATAATATTAAAAAATAATATTTAATAATATTTTATTTAATTTTCATTTTGACTATCTCATTTGAATACATATTCAGATGAGATAAGATATTTTAAATAATAGTTAAATAAAATATTGTTAAAATATTATTTTTTATATTATTTTTATTTTAAAATTTAAAAAAATTAAATTATTTATTATATTTTTATATAAAAATTTTAAAAAAATATAATAATTAAGATAAGATGGAAAGAAAATTTTAAATAAACAAACCTAACAAACTTCACTACAATCCGTATCATTTTCCACGTGACAGTACTCATCTGGAAATGCACCTCTGGTGTGTGGGCCCTCACTTTACTGAGTCAAACACATACGTTAGTTGTATTAAGTAAAAGAATTAAAGTTTCTTTTTAATAAACGAGAAGAAAATTTATATTTATTATTATTTTTAAATAATTTTTTTATGTGGTATTAAATAATTTGTTAATAAATAAAATATAATAAATACTCTATATTCATTAACTATTAATCATAAGTTAATGAAAATATGATAATAAAAATAATGGTAAGTTACATTACTAGATGTTAATTATTAGAAACGTAATTGATCCGGTTGATTGGTCTATGAGATATTTTTTTGACCCCATCAAAAATTATGATCCATCCATTTTTTGGACTGAGACTAGACCGATATCCTTATAGACCGGATCAGACCGATATCTATCGGTCCGAGCAAATGCAAAATGGGCTAAACATACAAAAAGTCTAAAATTATCTTCTAATTTATATTTTTGGTCCAACTAAACAAAAAAATCCAAAATTTTCCAACGTTGAATGTCAACTATTTAACTTTATTTACACATTTTCTAAGATTGAATGGACCAATATCCTTATCCGTCCAATCCGAATCGATTGGAAACCATTCGGTCTGGTTAGATTTTCCGATCCTGACCAGAAAATTTACCACCCTAGTATTCCATATGTACGAGGGATTATTGCTTTCTATGAATATCTCCTTTGCACTTACTGTATATACCATGATCGAATGGCACACATTTTGGGAGTAAGATGTGCATGGATTTCATGTGCTGATAAAACAATATACAAAAAACTCATGATAGGAATGTTGTGTGACCAACAATATTGATTGGAGAATGAAATTTTTTTTATTTTTTTGATAACTAACCATTCTCAGTGTTTAAACTTTGATGATTGAATGGTGAGAAGACGAGCAAAACTACAAAATTCTTCACATATTTTAATATGCTCTTAATACCACCATGAAACTTAAATAAGCCAAGAACAGTCCTCTCATTGCAGATATGGCGGGCAGCTATTGGTTACATTAAGTTCCGTTTAGATAGTGAGATATGATGAGATAGTTTTAGATAAAAATTGAAAGTTAAATAAAATATTGTTAGAATATTATTTTTTAATATTATTATGATTTTAGACTTTGAAAAAATTAAATTGTTTATTATATTTTATGAAAATTTAAAAAATTTATAATGATGAGATAAGACAAAACTGTTTCTTCATCCAAATGGAGTTACTAACCGTGGACGACCTTCAACAATGGCACACCATGTCATGAACATACCATTGTAAAAGAATTAAGAAATAATAATGTCTTTCTTATAAAAAGACATACGAAATTTATATATTTAAGATTTGTTATTAACATTATTCATTAACAAATAGGGACTCATTAGAATACAAGTGAATTTAAGTAAAATAGAAATAAACAAGAGAAGATGACTTGACATGGGAGGAGCTCGACGTCTCGAGCAACTTAAAGGAAGTTTCCAAACCTTTTGGTCAAGGTCCTCTAAAGAATGGGTTGTCACGTGCTCCGTAAAGAATAGAATCGTATTCATTTCATTTGAAATTGGTAGTATCTAGGGTTATTTAGATAAGAATTTTTAATAATATATAGAAAAATAATTTGTGAATAGTAGTGAGATAGTTTGAGTTGATTATTTTTTAAATTTTAGGAAAGGAGAAAAAAAATTTGAATAAACATATTATAAAGTTAAAATATTATTAAAATATAGTTTTATAATATTATTTTTATTTAGGAATTTAAAAAAATTGAATTATTTTTTATTTTTGGTTTGAAAATTTAGAAAAATTGTAATGATTAGTTTGAAAAAATTGTAATGATTAATTTGAAAATTTTGTAGTTGAATTATATTTAAGAAAAAAATGAAATGAGATGAGAATTTTTGAATGAGATATATTTCAAAACAGGCCGTGTAAGTAGAGGTGAAAAAAACTGGTGAACTGGTAAACCAGACTGTACCGAATAGAACTGGTGGATTTGGTCCGATATTGAGTTTGGTCTGATTTGGTACCAGTTCCATTTATCTCAAAATAGATCAAAATTATTCAAATTCCAGTTTTTCTTTCTTTAATACCATACAGGACCGATTCATATATATATTTTAATTTTTTATAGTATAAAATATATTTATATGATTTTTTATATTATATATAATTTGTATATATATAATATATAATTATATATAATATATTATATTATATTATCACTATATTATTATATACTATATAATATATAGGAAAAATTGGATCGAATTAAAATCGAAAGTATCTCTTTAAGAGTGCAATCGGTGCCATATCAATTTTTTAAATATGAAAATCGGTATATATATATATATATATATATTGGCTCCGTTAAAAAATCTGTAAAAAATGGGACCAAACCGAGCCAACTACGCCCGTACGTGTAAGATGACTTCTAACCAGTCCTTCCGTTAATGTAAAAAAAATACCCCTCCAATGAAGGCATGACACGTCATCGTAAGAGACTTGTGTTCAACTGAACTTTCCCATAACTTTTTCTTCCAGACTCGCCACCATCGATTTTTCCATAATACATCAATCTCCTTCAACAGGCATTCTTTGCTCAGCGAATCACCATTGGAAAGGCAGCATAACTGCTTTTCCACCTCTAGTCCTATCTATGTGACTCCATGAGCAGGATGGGTGAAAAGAGTTTTGTTGTATATAATCATTTTTACATATTTTTTTTACGTATTTTGCTTATGTGAATGGTTAAAATAGTTATTTTATATTAAAAAAATGACGTAATCAATCACATTAGTGAAGTGCGTAAAGAATACTGACTACAAATTATTTGAATGAAAATGGAAGTTCTTCGGGCAAGGCCCTATACTCTCTCCGAATGCCACAAACTGAATCTGCAAATCAGTCAGCAGGAAGAAATTTAGAATCCTTTCAAACGAGCAGGATGTCTTCGCAAGTGCCATGTATAACCAGTGTTACCATAAAGGAAAATCAGGAGATGGAAACTAGAAAAAGAAAATTAAGTTTATGAAGATGCAAATGGAGATGCAAATGAGAATGCTTTTTATGATGATCAACTTTATGAAGATCTTGACCTTTTGATGCAGTGGAGCAGCATGCTACCTTGCTTCTCAAACAGAAATCCAAGCTTCCTTGCCCAAAAATCCCAATACCCAGTTCTCCATCATTTTATCTTGGGATATGATTATCAAGAGTTCAGAATTAAAATAAAAATCGTATAAAAAGCTTGCCCAAACTCACTCAATAGAATTGAGTGTGTGTTAGCCATTACTAGTTAGGAGCTTGTTATGAACCTGAGAGTTAAAAACTTAACTAAATTAATATCCAACAGTCTTATGACTTTTAAATTAATAGTTGGATCTTTAACAAATGGTAGGCCTGTACTAAAATGGCTTGTACAAAAATGGCGTTTGGCCCGATTCGTCTGAGACACCCGATTTGTCCAACCTGAACAAACACGGGTTCATCGGATCAAAACTTAACACCGGGTTTATACAATGCAACCCGTTGAAATCGAAAAATACTCTATCGAATTACATAAAAACATCTCAGACTCTCTTCTCCCCACTGCTAATCAAGATGTTTCTTACCTCAGCAAAGTAAGTACTCAATGTAGAGAAAACTTTTGCGATCTACTTTCTTAGAATTTTGACAAAACTCAACTGAAACGACGGATTCGATCTTCGGCATATTTTGAACAAGCTACTCACAAAAACCCTCTATATGAACTCAATACTTGCTTCTGCATTCCATAAAGCTTCAAATCACCAAAGGCTCCCATGGCATCTTAATGCCAAGTTCACAAATGCACTTTTTGCGAGAGAGAGAGAGAGAGAGAGAGAGAGAGAGAGAGAGAGAGAGAGAGAGAGAGAGAGAGAGAGATATGAAG
>QEOT01007116.1:0-15329 GCA_003123785.1 Pterocarya stenoptera | reverse complement strand
CCTGCAGAGGGAGGGTGGGTTTGGGAGGGGAAAGGCTGAGTTTGCAGAGGAGAGAAAGAGGAACATAAGGAACAGACAATGTGGGAGAGGTTGAGTTTGCAGAGGAGCAAGAGAAGGGCATGGGTTTGCAAATGAAGTTATGATGGTGAACGGGTGAAAGATCGAAAATGATAAAAATCAAGACGAACAGGTTCGACCCGATCTGACATTTATGGGTTGGGTCAAGTCGAGATGATGTCGTCTTCCCTACGAGTCGGACCGGGCCGAGTTGGGCCCACATTTGATCGAGATGGGTTGCTGTGCAGCCCTAACAATTGGTATACGTCACGAGTTCAAGTCAATGAGGGGACGACCAATAGGCTAGATTAAAATATCTTGGTACTATATATGGGCATGATATTAAGTCATTGAAAACTGATAGATGAGTGAAGCCGCCAAAAGAGAAATGGCTACTACTAGATCAGTGTCGATAGAGTAGGCTGCCGTGTGTTAGTGAGAAGAGTCAAAGCCCTCGTTTGGACATGCATTCAAGGCGTGATATTACATGATTAGATTTTTTATTCTTTTCGATTGTCTCATGTATATTTGGCTACATTTCCTTTCTATTTGATTTTATTTCCTTGTACAGCTTTTAGCTTCCAAACTTTGTAATGTAAACTCTGAATGTAATGAGAATCAGCCCACGGTATTGGTGCATTAAACCATACCTTTCATAAAATCTGTCATTGTGGACGTCAGATTTATAAGCGTAGTGGAATGTTATGATCTTGAGGGTTAAAAGCTTAATTAAATTAATATCTAACAGTCCTATAGTTTTTGAATTAATGGTTAGATCTTTAACAAAACTCTCAACTTTTAAGATCATAGATTTCTTTTTCTTGTTTCTCAATGTCAAGGAAGGTATAGAATATACTGGTGTAGAGAACATCTTCTAACCGATCCTTCTAACCAGCTAGTGGCACGATGAACTTGACGGCAAGAAGACAACCAGAAAATTGAACATGGGAAAGAAGACAACCAGATGAGGAAAGAATGGGGATTTGTAGGTTTTTATTTCTGGTAAGAATTCTATATTCTCATCCTCATCAATTTAAATGTATTAGACTGACGTGGCCTCTTTCTATTGGAGGGCTTTAAACCCCATTTGGCACTTCCGAAGTGGAAGTGTATAAAATAATGGGTATTGTAATCATTTCACATCATGATGAAAAGTGAAAACATACATGTTGAGAACTCTTTTATATCCGTCTTTCTAGTTTGAAGCACAATAGATAACGGAAATGCTAGGTATTTCGTTTTGGGTTCTGATGCATTTGCTCAATTATATTTTTTTAAATATATTTTTATTTAGTGATTTAAAAAATATTGTTTAATAATATTGTGAATTTTTTAATTTTTTTTAAAATATTTAAAAGTGTTAAAAAAATGATGTGAAAATTTTTTTTCCCATTATTTTTTTAACACTTTATATTTTAAAAAAACTAAAAAATCCATAATATTATAAAAAATTATTTTCTTAATTACTAAATAAAAATTTTTTTTTAAAAACGAATCGGACAAATGTATCGGGAGCCCTCCCTAGCATTTTTCAATAGATAAACCTATTATTATCTATTTTAATAATAGATAATCGAGATAAATGAAATGACCATTTTTATCCAAAATGCAAACATATGCACCTAATTATTATTTCTTGAACCCTACATTTTATTTTTATTTTTTTGAAAAATACCAAAACCCACATATCAATTGATTATCGAATCCTAACTATTGAGAATTATTTTTTTTAAAATATAATTTGAAGCCATACTAAACTACTAAAATTATGTCAGTTTGGTTATTTTTCCATTAAATCATTCTATAGTTTTGTTATGTATAGTCATTTTTACATACTCTTTGTTCACTCTATTAATACGATTGATCAAAATAATTATTTTATTTTAAAAAAATGATACAGTTAATTACATTAATATAGTGCATAAAAGAGTACACAAAAACAATTGTACATAAAATTTTTGGTCACTCTACTCTCACATACAAATGATTATCCAAAGCCACATTTCATGTATTCCATGAAGTAATTTGCAAATTCTGCATCCCCGTTAATTGATTGAATTGTTTCGTCTGTAGTTGTTGGCACAACTAGTGGAACACTATTTCTTGAACTTCTTAAGAATCATACTTGTCAGTACAGTTTTGGCAGCAAATGGCGTGAATATCGAGATTGAGTGTATGTTGGCTATAAAGATAAATAAGGATGGCTCGGGTGACAACGGAAGTGCAGCTCGTGAACCATTTAAGTTTGATTTGTATATATTTGATCTTAATTCGGTTAAAGAGATGTTGGTAAATATTGATATAGAATCAAATATCAAATGAGTAAATCTTATATAAGCTTAACTTGACTCTTTTGAATTCATTTTGAAGCTCGTAATATGTTTTTTTTATATATATATATGTTATATTTATTACATGTTAGTTATATTTTTAAATACTTAATTATATATTATTAATTTATTTATAGTTTATTTTATAGTTTCCAAAATGTATATAGGTTAATTTGTATTAATATATCATACAACTAGAACTATTCATTGATTATATTATCTATATGTATTAAATAATTTAATTTATTACATTTATCTTATGTATTATTATTTTTTTATTTATAACTATAAGTTATTTTATATAATTGAGTTCGAGCTTCAGTAGTTTTTTTATTTTTAATCGAACTTGAGTCAAATTCGAACAACATTAATGATTAAAGAGCTGAGTTTGAACAAAGATATTCGACTTTTATTCAAGTTTGAGCCAAATTCGAACGAGTAAACATGTTTATCGAGCTCGAGTACTCTTGTTCGAATTGACTCGATTAGTTTGCAATCCTAAGCATGACCTATTTCAATGCTTCTCAAAGGATAGTAAACTTGAGAAGCTAAAAGATTGAAGTGAATCCAAGAGTTTTTGGGTTTTATGATACGCGGCTTTGCATTGAGTAGTGCTATTTGAAGGCATTTACACCAAACATCATCAGTACGGTAATATTTGATTTGTAAGATTTAAACTTTAAAATTTATTTTTCAAATCAAATTATGCTACATAAATAGTGTGTGATATAAAGATTCTCATATAGAATTATTCTTACAAATGAGTTTGGTAAGCCAGATTTTTCCCATTAATGCCCAATGTGGGTAAGCCAAATGTTAATGTTGTGTTTCACACACTTTTAGGCCTTGCTTCAACAACTCAAGTCTTCTGAAATGAGTCTGCAAAAGATATGAGGGAAGATAGCTAAATGAGGGCGGCCTTGAGATCAGGGAGTCTCCGACGCCAAAGTTAGTAACTCTTATTAGAAGCTTGTAAATAAGTAAAAAAGTCTAGGGATCATAGAGCCTTTTCTCGTATCGGGGACTTGCTATTTATACCTTAAGTATGGGGGAATGATTGTGTTTGTCTCCATGAAATCCGTGTCTTTCATAATGTTCCCTGTGTCAGAGTTCTTTAATGCGATGTGGCTTTGTGACGGAGTCATTAATGCGGTGTAATTTCTCAATTTCCTTCCCCCAACCGGTATCCTTGGTAGTCCGTTGATATCCTTCTTGTCAGAGGATTAAGGGTTCTCCATACATTACGTCCACTACGTGGGCGAGCACTCGAGAGTAAACCACTTTTCGAGGGGCCTCCAAACCAATGAGTCCCATCCCTTACAGCACACTTCCTCCTGCAGGTTGCATCCATAAGAGCCTACCCATGGGCCGGGTTGGAGACTTTGTTCGTTTCGGACTTTGCCTTTGGTCTTAATTGTTATTCTCAAGTCTGCTAAGTTTGAAAGGGGGGGAGGGGGGAATCCCCTTACACCAGATTTATCAAGGACACACAATGACCAACCAAAAACTTTTCCAAAGGTTTGCAAGACTATCAGCAACTCCATTTTCTTCCCAATAAACACGACATCTTTCAAAAGACATATGATGAGAGATCAAGAATTTCTTCCCAAATCTCAAGATACTGCCATGGGGGATGCTAATTACGATGATTAATGGCTTATTTGGGAATACAACTGTTCTAAGATATTTTTAGACTACATTTACTACTATTTACAAATAGTTTACTATTATTTATAAACTATTTTATTATTATTTTTAGATCATTTGAGATATTTTTTACATCCAAACGGAGCCTTACCAATTCACTATGAGCATAGAATCAATCTCAACAATGATATTCAAAAGCTGCAATTAATAACACAAAACCAAGCCAAACTTCAAGGCAGAAATTTTGACAACAAAACTGTTTGTCCCACATCCAAGGCTACAAGAGAAACCATGAATGAAAAGCCCCTCCTGATTCCTTATATGCTAAGCCAGGATTTCCTTTAGATGTACCATCAATATTCAGTGAACATGCCCAAAAGATCAGGACTCTTTGTAAGCAAAAAGGGTTCAGGAACTTGAGTTGCACTGGCTTGATAAAGAGGGACTTTAGGACAACAATGCTCACGCTCTGCATGAATTTTGTAGCCTTTACCATAGGACTTTCATCTTGAAGCCATAAGGTGAGTTTCCTACAAATAAAGTCTGCACTTTTATCTTAGGGTGGGGGTTACTCTCCCGCCCCATCCTTGGTTTTTTTTTATTAATATATTTTTTTAATACATTTAAAAATTTTAAAAAAATAAAAAACTACATCAATACATTTAAAATTATTTTTTTAATCATTAATAAAAATTTTTTTTTTTTACCAAAAGATCAAATGGAACTGTCAAATAAAGTAGATATAGCAGTATTTTTCTTTTGACTTATTATCATACCTGGATGAGTTCGGAAATAATCACAATTCCCAAACAATCAATCAAGGTTCGAAGTAGTTGAAGTGTGAGATAAAACTAGTCCGATCCTTCAGAAGCAGACCACCAGGAAATACATTTATCTTTCCAAGAGAAAGTGGATACTATAAGCAGTCCAAACATGTCAGAAAATTGAATAATGCTACTTGACCAGACAAATGGGTCCGACATAGGTCCTGACACACACAAACACACATATGTATATATATATATATTTATACAACTTAGAAATTAAATAAGTATTTTTGAACAATGTTGTGATTTTTTTTTAAATGTATAAGGTACAAAAAACATAAATGAAAAAAAAATCAAAAAAAAAAAAAAAAAAAAAACAAATGACGAGACACATCTTCAATGCTACGCCCTTTGTAGCATCGTCTCCGAAAAATATGCCATATATTTCTTGCAATAGAACAGTCATTAAAAATAAAAGAAAAAGAGAAAGAAAGATAATTTGATGACTCCACATTTTGCAAGCACCAATTGCATCGAGATACAAGAGAAATGCTACAAATTTGTACATTTCGGTCAAAGCCGGCCAATACCATCATTCCAAATTGAGTATTGTTATATATAGTCGTGGATTGTACAAGTGTCGTATAATCTTTTTGATAAAGAGTAAGATCATTGATTTAAAGATTAGCTTTTTTATATAAATTCTATATTTACTCACTTTTTTCAAATGAACTGTGCGTTGTTTGCGCATTCCATAATTACAAATATTATTTTTCTTCCAGATTTTCCTTACAAGGATATTGATTTTCTAAGGGAAAAGTTTGAATTTCAGACAATTAAACCTACCCATGAAAAAATAGGAGAATGAGTTCTGAAAAGTCCCAGCATACATTGTAGAAAACATTCCATCATTTGAGTGATTCCACAACTCTTATATCCGGCCCCATTTTTCAGTTGATGGGAAACTTAAGCACTTCTAGTACCAAAGTTTGGCCACCGATAGCGACTAATTTGGAAGAGTCCCAACTAGAATCAAGACTGTTAAACAACGTGTGTTCCTAGTCTTTGTCTCTTTGATGGCCTCAAGTCCTTTCCTCGCCCGTAGCACGCACTTTTTCCTGACAAGAACAAACCTGGCTTAGCTGTAAAGTAGGATTCACAACAGAAAAATCTTAACTTGCTAAGGACCCATTACCTAACCAATGTTCAAACAAAATCCGATAGCACCACTTCTAACATTCCATTGGCTCTGAACTTGGTGAATAATTGGGAAATGGCACCATATTGACCTCCAAACAACGAACTCGTTTGGATTCAGAAAGTGTTTTATTTNATCATTCCAAATTGAGTATTGTTATATATAGTCGTGGATTGTACAAGTGTCGTATAATCTTTTTGATAAAGAGTAAGATCATTGATTTAAAGATTAGCTTTTTTATATAAATTCTATATTTACTCACTTTTTTCAAATGAACTGTGCGTTGTTTGCGCATTCCATAATTACAAATATTATTTTTCTTCCAGATTTTCCTTACAAGGATATTGATTTTCTAAGGGAAAAGTTTGAATTTCAGACAATTAAACCTACCCATGAAAAAATAGGAGAATGAGTTCTGAAAAGTCCCAGCATACATTGTAGAAAACATTCCATCATTTGAGTGATTCCACAACTCTTATATCCGGCCCCATTTTTCAGTTGATGGGAAACTTAAGCACTTCTAGTACCAAAGTTTGGCCACCGATAGCGACTAATTTGGAAGAGTCCCAACTAGAATCAAGACTGTTAAACAACGTGTGTTCCTAGTCTTTGTCTCTTTGATGGCCTCAAGTCCTTTCCTCGCCCGTAGCACGCACTTTTTCCTGACAAGAACAAACCTGGCTTAGCTGTAAAGTAGGATTCACAACAGAAAAATCTTAACTTGCTAAGGACCCATTACCTAACCAATGTTCAAACAAAATCCGATAGCACCACTTCTAACATTCCATTGGCTCTGAACTTGGTGAATAATTGGGAAATGGCACCATATTGACCTCCAAACAACGAACTCGTTTGGATTCAGAAAGTGTTTTATTTTATTTCATTCATCTCATTATTATAATTTTTTTAAATTTTCATATAAAATATAATAAACAATTCAAAATTTTCAAATTTTAAAATAATAATAATATTATAATATAATTTTAATTAACTTTCATCTTTTATCTAAAACTATATCATCTTAACTCTAAATCCAAACCGGCCCAATCATAAGACGTAGATTGAATAGCATCAACCCTTGAACTCTCTTTTTGAGTACCTTTGCCTAAAACATTGGACCAAGAAGAGTTCAGTTCCCAGTTACACTGGAGGGCTAGCAAAGAATATGGCAGCCTAAGCCTCCCCAAGCTTTAGCCAAGAAACCCATTTCTTTTTGGACGTTGCTACGTCCATAGAGGATATAAATCCTCTACCGAATACTTTTTTTTAATTTTTTTTAATTTTTTCTTTTACTATTTTTTTAAACTATTTAAATATTTTTTAAAAATAAAAAAAATCACATATTCATTTAAAAATACTTATTTAATCATTAAGTAAAAATAAAAAAATAAAAGAATTTCGGTAGATTTCTTCCGTGGGCATATGTTTTCCTTTCTTTTTTAGAAACCTTCAAAATCAACCCAAAAGAAGTCCGCAAAGGCTTTGTACAGCTTGTCAATCATTTTTTTTTTGGTGGAGATAACTAACACTCAGACATTTTAGCAAAGTTGTCCCTGCAGCCAATCACATTGAATGAAAATTCTTTGCGTCCATTATATTCATTGCTTCCCACGATCCGGCTTTGTTGAATAAGTTGTGATAGAAACTTTGATGATGGTCAAGGAAACAACATTTACAAGTAAAGTAATTTGTAAGGTAAAACTAGCTCATAAGTTAAGTACCCGACAACCATGCATGAATATCCACTACAAGAAAACTGCTTATTTGTAGCTAGTTAATTCTAGCGAAATGATTATTTACTGTTAAAATAAATCTATTTTGGTTTTAAATGGTATTTTCGCCGCTATTAAATGGTCCCAAAAATTCGATTTTCTTGTAGCGATCATGTATGTGTTTACCTAAGAAACATTGTGTATATATATATATATTGTAGACAGTAAAGAGCCACTAGTAGAAGAGAGGAAGAGAGAAAGAAATAAGACAGGAGCTGCCATGCACATGGTAAGAGGAATAAGGCTCATGATCTTCATGCAAACGGGAAAAATGACCTAAAAAAGTAGGTTATAGCTAAAAAGGTGAGAAAATACATAAAGCAAGGTACATAACTTCAAGGAGAAGAAAAAAAATATGAGAAAAGGGAAATAACTTCTTGACTCTAGATTGCATCACCATCCAAGCACTGCTGTGGGCCATCCGACCTTGCTATTGGCTTTCGGCCTTGACGAAAAATTGCATCAACAATTAGGGCCGTTTGTGGGATGAAATGAAATGTCTTATGACCAACAAAAAAAAAAAAAAGGGCAAAGAGATCTCTTCATCAAAGTAATAAGTCCTCTGTCTAAAACTTTTCATTTTGTATATGCGATTTAAGTTCAAATTACACGCCATACACAACTTGGATATATAAAGTTGGTGTGGTGGAGTTTGTACATAGAGAGCTTGTAGAGAGTCCCCCTCTATTGTAGAGATTTTCTCCTTTTATAGAGATATATTTTCTTCCTTGGAGTGATTGAGTATCACTTGCTTGTGAAGCCTTTTCCTTTTAGGAGTCTGAGCTAACTGCTTTTGGTTTATCTCTTTCCTGTCTTATCTCTTGACTTTATCTCTTCCTTTATTATTAGTGATAGGTTTTCAAAGGGCTGGACCTAATCAATTTAGTCCCTAACAGATGTCCGCGATTCTTAAGGTCGACTTGTTTATCAAGAATGCGTTGAGAATCTTCAAGTCAACCGTGATTGAGGTAACCTGTAAAAAAATGCAAAAAAAGCAATTCTGGGAAGTGTAAGGGCCTTCGAGGATGGGCCTCTATAAAGTTTGTTTGTAAGAACATTTGCATGATAATTGAGTGTATTGATGATTGTATGTGATTTTTTATCGTTCTTAAATTGCACATATTTTCATGCTCGATGATCGTTTTTGGTTTTCAAAGGCATCAGTGGATTTTGCCTCGTGTTGTGACTTTCTATTGATGCTTTTCTATTTTGATGTAGATATAAGACTTTATATGTAGTAACCCGCACTTATGTGGTTAGGGTGCCTGTCGACACCCTAGATCCATCTTAGAAAGTTGCTGAGCCCGTCGACTCGTTCTCGAAGGACACCCGCACAAGGTAATTGTAGAACTGAAAGGCTTTTTCTCGAAGGTAACCCGCTGGCGGCAGAAGGATGTCTTGACCGCGTTGATGGTGCAAGTGGAGTCACTCAACTCTGAGTGTAGCCAGAGGATGCCTTGACCACGTAACTTTGGCGAAAAGAGTGTAGGGGGAGGATGCCTCGATCGTGCAACTATGGAGATGTGAGTGTAACAGGAGGATGCATTGACCGTGTAACTCTAGCAAGGAGAGTGTAGCAGGAGGATGCCTCGACTGAGTAATTCTGGCGATGTGAGTGTAGTGGGAGGATGCCTTGACTGTGTAACTCTGGCGATGTGGGTGTAGCGGGAGGATGCCTTGACCGTGTAACTCTAGTGATGTAGGTGTAGTGGGAGGATGCCTCAACTGCGTGACTCTGGTGATGAGAGTGTAGTGGGAGGATGCTGGCGATGAGAATGTAACGGGAGGATGCCTTGATCGTGCAACACTAGAGATGTGGGTGTAGCGAGAGGATGCCTTGATCGTGTAACTCTGGCGATGTGAGTGTAGCGAGAGGATGCCTCGACCGCGTAACTTTAGCGATGTGAGTCTAGCGAGAGGATGCCTCGACCGCGTAACTCATTGTTGACTAAGATTGTTTGATGTCTTTTTTTTTTTTGGAATCGGGACTTCTGGGTTGATATGCAATCTAGGTGCGCTATTAATCAACTCTTCTGTCTTCACGTTTCTAGTCATTGTCTCTAAATCAAATTATTTGATTTATAGACATTCTGCACAAAGGTGTTGCTCATGGTGGAGTTGGGTGTGGGGGTTTCAAGTCGTGTGCTTCCTGGTGGAGACATTTGGTTGTTGGGCGGATAGGTGCTCGCCAAGGGATGTTGCCTTAACTCGTTGCCGGCCATGCAACTTTGCTCTCAATGTGAACTGCTTGTGGTTGTCTCCGTGGGCGAGTACCATGGTCAGGGACCACCATGTCGGCGACAGAAGAATCCGGTGAGCTAGGTGTGGTCAAGGTGGTTCTCTCGGGATCCTCGGCAACATGCTCCCATTGCTCGCATTGTGAGCTATTGAAGTGAGGATTGGTGGCGAGGAACTTTGTTGTGGTTGGGAACCACCATGACAACGACAGAAGAATCCGGCATCTCAGGTGGTGGTTGGCAACGATCCTACTGGCACATGGACACTTGGCGAAGGCTTTCGGCAGTGTACATGGTGCAATCGACGATGGCTTGTGGGGTGACGCAGCAGGCAAAGCTATGGGGAAGAGGGCCACTGTGCTAGTGACAGAGGCCTCCAGCTAGCCATGTGGTGGTTGTTGACTAGCTCGCTGGCTAGCGAGTTATCGGAGGGTGGTGCTGCCCACAGTGTGTACTGATCCATGCCTTCGTTCGTTGGATACAGTCGTGGAACCGGGAGGGAAGCACCTCTCCGGTGATAGAAAACACTAGGGGGATCTGTCGTGGCCATTGGCAGTCTTGAAAGTCCCTGGGCGGCTGATGGGTGTTTCTCGCATGCTCCTGGGTTTTTGGCGGCAAGATACCGGTGGGGAGACCCCGTTAACTCTGTTTTGGTGCTTTGAACCCATGACATACTGTAGGGCAATTTATGTCACACACATCGGGTGGGTATTTTGTGATCGGACTTGGGCCTTTGGGTCTTGGGCTTTCTCAAATTTTAACAAATGGGATACTTCAATTTGTCCAAATAATCTTTTAGACTTATTGATATTTTCATAGGCCTAGTAGTTAATAAATTTTAGCAGGCCTAGCTTTGAGCTTAAAATAAGCCCAACTTGTCAAATATGTTTGGGCCTTAGATAAAAATATTGGACTTATTATCAATTAAATATGGCCCACTTGGTCACTACAAAAATTAAATGAGCTTTTGCCCAATTGATGACCTGATAAAATTATCTATATTCCGACTTTGGAAATATTGGATCCGGTCGTTACACTGTGGTGAATGTGTCAATCATTTTCATCTTAAATTTGTTATCTCCAATCAAATTAACCAATGAAAACCCACTTAAAATATTGCACAATAGTCAGTATGATTTAAAATGACATGATCTATATGTGGTAACGATGAAACCAAATAAACTATAATAGCTCAAATTGGATATTACATTTTTATATCCCTTGGAACATCTATTGCATAACCCTTACTCCTGTTAATTGAGTCTATAGTTTTATGCTTGGACGTTTAATAAAACTTAAAGCTAGCTATATATAAAAGTGAATCCAGTTATTGCAATCTCTTTTTCTTTTCTTTTTTTTTAAACCAAAACATTCCTTCATTCATAAAAAAACTCAATACAAATTGTTTTGATCCATCCAAAGAGAATGATCAACAAAAGTAGGAATATGCTCCCACCACATAGACATATTGTCAACATTCCAAACATAACGAGCTAATATATGTGCTACCTCATTCCCCATGCGATGCACATGTTGGATTTCAACCTCTTGAAAGAGGAGTAGTAGACTCTTTGCATCCTTAATGAGATTTCCATCTGGTGACAAGGAGTCTTGCTCCTCTTTTATATCTTGAACCAGCAGTAGACAATCACTTTCAACAAGAAGTTTGGAGAAACCTAAATGGACACAACTGTAGTCCTCGAAGTAAAGCCAACAATTCAATGGTAGTTGAATTTTCAACCTCATGATCTATCTTACTTGTAGGCTCACTAGTTTTCCTCTGTCATCTTGAAGTACCACATCCACACCAACTTTTCTTAAATCTGAGAACATGGCTCTATCAACATTCAACTTAAAGAAACCACTTGGAGGAGGATTCCAG
Source organism: Pterocarya stenoptera (assembly GCA_003123785.1). NCBI lineage: Eukaryota > Viridiplantae > Streptophyta > Magnoliopsida > Fagales > Juglandaceae > Pterocarya > Pterocarya stenoptera. The sequence goes on along the minus strand of QEOT01007116.1, from coordinate 3,439 downwards.
TAGCATATTCTTTTAGTAATTTGAGTTGGGGAGCTTTTGAGACTAGTAAAAATTTTCTGCAGAGACAGAGCATGGTTAATAACCTGACCTGGCTGAAACAATATTTTGTCCATTTGCATCTTATTATGTCTAAACCACAACCCCAAGTTATGAGAAAAAACATGGTATAGTCTGAATTAGTTCCTTTATACAAAATAAAATGAATCACATCCAAAAACTCCACATCTGACTTCAGCCGCTGTATAATGGGCACATAATTCTTCCATAAATCTCCTAGAGATGGACAAGACACTAAGGTGTGATGAGCATCTTCTGGGGCCGACATACAGAAACAACATTTATCTTCCACCTCAATTCTCTTCGTTCTCATATTACTAAGAGTTGGCAGTAAGTCTTTGCATGCTTTCCATGCAAAAATTTGAATTTTCTTGGGGACCCGCATCGTTCGCCCTATTAGTCTTTGTAATGTGATCTATAATTTGGTTTCTAAGGTTATTGCAAATAGACTTAAAAGGGTATTGCCTTAAGTTATTTATGAGTCACAAGGAGCTTTTGTTTTTGGGATATTGATAACTGATAATGTGTTAGTGGCTTATTAACTTGTGAATTATTTGAGAAATAAGAGAAGAGAGAAAACATGGTATATGTCTTTAAAGTTGGATATGAGCAAAGCCTATGAGAATGGGGATTTTTAGAGAAATCTATGCTGAAACTTGGTTTTGCTAACAACTTTGTGAAGTTGATTATGGAGTGTGTCAGTACTGTTTCCTTTTCAATTTTGGTGAATGGGTTTCCATACGATCTTATCTCCCCTAGTTGAGGGATAAGGCAAGGGAATCCTTTATTCCCTTACGTTTTCCTTCTATGCACTGAGGGTTTAATTGGTCTTTTGAAGTTGATTGAGAGGGATAACACAATCAGAGGAATGCGTGTTTGTAGAGGAGCTCCCAAGAGTAATCATTTTCTTTTTGTAGATGATAGCATCATTTTCTGTAAGGCCATTCTAGTTGCTTGGAGGAACACTAGATTGGGATCTTCTCTCTTGATCAAGTCGCGAAGGGATCGAATTTCTTGTGGGTTCCCAAGCCTACGATAATTCCAATAAAGGATTTTCATGGCTGTCTGCAGGGCTGGGTTCCAGCCTCTGCCGATAAATTGATCTGCACCTCAAAGAGACCATCCTCTTGACTACTATCAGTTACAACTCGCTTCTGATTCTTTAATGGTGTTTCCCCTTCTTCCTCTCGGCTTGAAGATTTTCTCTTGTCTGGACTCTGCACCAGCATCCTCTTTCTTTTTGACTATTCGAGACTGGGTAGGTTTCCTTTTCCATTTGTGTGGGCCCGTAGAGTTCATAATTTGAATGGGTTCATTATTAACCAACCCATCAGTCGGCTGCCCTACATCCAGGCCCACAATCAATACTTTACAACTACATTGGCCCACCAAAGCATCTTGCCCTTCAGCACCAACCTCCACTAGAAGTTCCCCTCTCGGTGCACAAGTGGAGACTTTACAAAATCCCTCATGTGATTCCCGCACAAATTCTCTCATTTCTTCCTATCGTCCATTATCCTGACAAACCCTGGTATCTCCTCCATGTTTTACACCTGGTCTAACGGTGAGAGCTGGACATGACTCCTGGTTGACCACCAGTTGGTGTTTGGGGGTTCCTTTTCAGTGGCTACTGCTGGCGAGTCGTTTCAGTAGCTCCATTAGTGTTTTCCCCTCCCTGCGTCCTTGACCCTCACCACGCAGCCATTGACCATATGGATAATTTCCATCCTTAGCAGGAGCTTTTAGTGCATGTTGACACTCCCGAAGACCATGTCCTAGTTTACCACAACCATAACAAAAATTCGGCAATCTTTCACATGAAACCGAACCCAATATGGCACACTGAATCCAATGCACAATTTCTTCCCCCTTAACAGAGGTTTGGTGATATCCATGTACACTCGAAGTCTCATGAATTCGCCCCATGCCATTTCTCCTTCAATAAGATCCACTTTCTCCTTCCTATCATCGTATAGTTCCTACTCGGTCTCCATCAACGACAGATTTCCATACCTTCGCTCCAGCTCATTAGCCATTGGTGTCGAGAGGATAGCAAAACAGAGTTTGCTATAAGCCTATACGATGATAGGGAGGAGAAACCTTACTCGTGCAAAGAGAGGGGAAATATAAGCTGGATCAAAGTTGGATCCCCTACTTGTATAAAGGGAAACAACTTGGATCAAAGTTTGTGTGAGATCATCTTTTACGTGTTTTTGAATGGACCAGTTATTGCCAATCCTACTATAAAAATTTGAGTGCTAAAATGACAACATTGGTTAGCTCTGCTTCCAAATCCCATTCACCTCCAAATCACGTGCAAATCTACCAACAAAAGTACTATTTTTTTTAACATTTTTAGCTTGATAACAACAAGCAATTAATATCATTCAAAGCAATATTCACATCCAATTGCATGAGTTTTTTTTTTTTTTTTGTGTTCATTTTTCTTTATATTGAAACATCAGAAGTACTATCATGGTGGTTGTGGATCACTTTTCGAAAATGACCCATTTTAGTCATAGGAGTTATGATGCTTCCAAAATAGCAACACTATTTTTGCAAGAGGTGATTCGATTACATGGTGTTCCAGCTACTATAGTGTCCGACTGAGATATCAAGTGACCAACCGGAGTTTAGGAAATTTATTGCCATGTGTAGTAGCAAATCATGAATCGAGTTGGGACTTAGTATTACCACAGGTAGAGTTTGCTTTCAATAATTCTATTAATCGATCCATAGGCTGCACGCTATTTGAAGTGGTCTATGGTTTTCGACCCCACACTCCTATGGATCTCCACTCCCCGACTTTGCCTTCTAGACGAAGTGAAATTGCACTAGTTTTTTCTAGCTACATGAAGGACATCTTTGAAGAAGTAAAGCGGTGTTTATCCCTCAGCATGGAAGCATACACGACTGCTACAAATACTCGGCGCAAAGATAGGCAATTTGATGTTGGTGATATGGTTCTTATTCGCCTGAGGCCTGAATGCTTTCCTCCCGGGAGTTTTACCAAGTTACATGCTTGGTGCATAGGACCTTTTAAGATTGCCAAGAGATTGGGTCCTAATGCCTATGTCATAGAGTTACCCTCTGACTATGGAATAAGCCTTGTTTTCAATATTGAAGACCTCACTAAGTTTCAAGGTTCGGAGGAACAAGTGCCAACAACTCCTGATACACCAACCTAGCAAGATGCAATTATTCAAGTCCCTAAAAATACAGCCCCTAAAGATGAGATTGCATCTATACTTGATCATTAGTTTGTTACTACCCAACTAGGGCACTATTACAAATTTTTAGTGCAGTGAAAAAATCATCCTAAGTCCAACATAGTTTGGCTGCAACCTTCGAAACTCAAGCAACTTCACACACAATTATTTGC
>QEOT01007115.1:182719-230697 GCA_003123785.1 Pterocarya stenoptera | reverse complement strand
TTTCATCACAAGTTCCAAACATGTAATTCCTTCCATAGTTTGATACAATATCAAATTATCATAATCAATACTCAAGCAAGAGATAAACCAATCAAAACAATCATGGAATGAAAACGATCTACACAATCATATACAAGTGTTAACCAAAGTAGGTTGAGTGGATACATGCAAAAGTCCACGAAATGAGACAAAAGCAAGCTGTAAATCCAAGTATCAATATTAGAAAACAACTAAAAAAAACTCCACTTCTCATTCTCGAGTATAAGTGTAAGTTTCTAAGACAAAACTTGCCTACTTCTATTCGGCCTCTTAGGGTTTTGGAGTAAAACCTTATTCATTTCATTCTTAGAATAGAGAAAACCCTAAAATAACCAAAGCTATGAGTGATGGCCGAAAATTATAGTGAACAAAACTCTCTTTTATAATTGGCACCAAAGATTTCACAAGAACCCTAACACCATTTCTCAAGAAACCTAAAGAAAAGTGAGGTTTCTAGCTTCCATCTTGACCAAATTCGGTTTGAACAAGTAGTGTGTGTGTGTAACTCTAGAAGGGAAACCGATTCTTACCTTTGCTAGGTCTAGTGTTGTGACGCTCCCCAACTCCGCTTGGGATGGAATGGAGCATTGGGACATGCAATCCAAGGTTACATACCCCCCTTCATTATAGTTAATATGCAATGCATCCTAGTATGCAACTAGCAGTATGCAATAATCGCAACGGAAATAAACGGTTAAAATGAAAGATATACCAGAATAACTAAAAACATCCCAACTTCATTAGAAAATCATCATGTTCAAAATAACAATGTAGCACAAACTTATATACAAAGTCATATCATCATCTTCATGCGATCTGTAGCATGAAGGACTCGGGCTATAAACATCAGAATTAAAACTAGCTTCCTCACAAAATCTGACTCCTCCTCAAACATGCGGATCCAGTGCTCCATCAATCTCGTCCTAGTCAATTCCTGATACAACTTCTATCATTCCGAGTTGAATGATAGTGGTCTCATAAAAGGGTGAGATTTACTCGAAATCTCAGTAAGTTAAATAACTAACTGGCACAAAGATAAATCAATCATGAAAAATGATAAATATGCAATGCATGAAATGTAGAAAATAAGTATGCATGTCTCCCATCCAGATTCCTCAACATCTTTTAAAAATATAGAGATATGGGTTTTTACTCAGTAAGTAATTTCGTCATCATTTTTTAGAAAACATAACCTCTTCATAAATATTTCATCATAAAATTTCATCATCATAGACTTACATCATTATCTTAATTAATAACATAACGTGTGGTAATGTTACAGTTCCCCATATGCACTATGAGTACCTGCTGGTGACCGTAGTACAACTCACGTTGAAACTACGTTGTCTATAGACTCATTCTCAATGCATTGGTAAATCTAACATAACATTATAAAATTCATAATGTGTACACCCACCAGCGTTAGGTATCATAACATGTTGACTTTGCTCCGACGTTCTTTAAAAAGAATCCATTCGAAGCCTGTTGACTATTCTTCGTCAACTCAGGGGTTACCACTCCATTCTTAAACACTCCAAAGTGGATAGAGGAGTTTTACCAGGATAATTCCCCTTCCTGGCCTTTGGGGTAGTGACAAAATGATTTTCATGCTATGCTTTGGAAAATGTTTCTCATGACATGTGCGTATGTAGTAAATTTCATACAAAAATGACATTTATACATGTAACATGCAAAAATGATAAAAATATCACATGTCATGTAAGTATGCACTCAATGTATCCTATAACATGATAATTTATGCTAAAAATGATAATTGAAGTATGAAATGAGCATTTATCAATAATTCATAAATAATCTATCAAGGTGTAAATTAGAGGCCTACTTACAAATTTCAGGAAAAATTTGAAATTAGCGTCGTAGCTATGTAAATCATGTGCATACTAAGGTAGGGTTAATATCCCTAGACTCTAGACTTTCAAAGGCTCCAAAAATTAGGTATTACAAAAATATCCCTAAACTTTCAAAAATTGTCATCTGAGCCCTAAATTTTCACTAATTACAAACGAACTCCAAATTTAACCAAATTTCATGGACTTCATATTTTTGGCATTCTAAAACCATTTACACCCTTGAATTTTCAAAATTCAAAGTGTAACTTATCCAATTAGTCCCAACCCGTGGCATGCATCCTAGTTGATGTCTATGTGTATTTTCAACTATTGATCCCTATGAATACATGCATATGAGATTCTCTTTAATCACTAATGATCACTAACATCTATAGGGATATTATTAAATCTAATCCTTGAGTATCAAGTTCATCCCAACACTTAATCAAAGCTAAGAAATCCTTAATCACAATATGCTTAAAACCGATCTATGCTTGAAGATCAAAACAAGATAGATTTAAAACCTATCATGGCATGCTTCTAACCACAAATTTAACCCTCCATAATCATGTTAGGATAATGATAGATCATATAAAATCATGCTTAGTACATTCCATAGCTAAATTTCTATTTAAAACATTCAATCATTCAAACATTTCTTTAATTGACCCGGTTTTGCATTAAGCATCATAACCTTCTCAAAACTCAACTAAATTTCATACCAACACTTGGAAAAAAAGATTGAAATGCTATTTAAGATCAAAAGGAATAAAACTTACAAATTTCGTGGCCTTCCAAGCAATCTAGACTACCTTACACAAGAACACTCAAGAACTCACCAAAACTCACTTGGTTTGCACTCTTTTGATCTCTAAGAGGGGAAAATGCTCTCAAGGCTCAAGAGGATGCTTGGAGCTGTGGTGTGAGTGAAACTAGAAGGGGAGGGGATTATTTTTAGGAGGCCAAGGGGTGAGGGGCGTTGGCTTGGGTGCTTGGTGATTAGGTGAAGTGGGAGGTGCTCGAATCTGGAAAATTTCCTGATTTGTTTGCATGGGCTTAGGTCAGCTTGTGCAGGGGGAATAATGGCCTAAAACCACCATGATTACCTCTCCACAGTTGCTACATTGATCATAGGAGGCAGTTCTAGTCGTGGGGCATCATTTGGGTGGCAGAAAAACCATCAAACAACCCTTGAAAACAGGTGGATGGAGGTGGCTTTGTGGTGGCAGAAAATCAGTTCGGTTTCGGATGTTTTTGGGCAACAAAAATGAGTCCAAATCCTTCATAATGGTCATGTGACTTCTTGATGATTGGGTTGAGAAGAATTTGGCGTGGGGTGGTGGTGCAAACCATGGCAGAAGGCTGGTTCAATTTCAATCCAAACCATTCTTACACAAACTAGACCAAGGTGCACCCGGTTTGGTTTAAGGAATTGGTTTGTGCAAGTAATTTCGTCCAAGACTCAAACTAACTTTGGGAGGGTCTCATGAGGTGTTTAAGGACCATATTAACCTTGAGGACAAACCACAAAAATGTTGGGCCCAAGGGCAAAACAGTCCAAGCATTACAAAGGGCAATGCACAAAACCGATTAAAGCATGGTTTGGGCTTGTTATGAAATTTTTTATAATGACATGTGGGTCGGTTTAGCTAGGTCATTAATAGGGTCTTAATCAATTTTTAAGGGAGTATTAATTCAAGAAAATTTAAATTAAAAAGTTAAAGAAAAGATTAAGTACAATTAAGCTCCAAAGCATGGCTTAAAGTACACTAACCTCAAGCATGAAGGTTAATGGCCTCAGCCAATTTTCAAAACTTAATTTGGGTGCATTGAGTGTGATTTGGGTTTAATGAAACCAATGGTATGGTGTATTGGGCCTTTGGTCTTGAATGGTGAAATAAACCCAATCATGGCTTTGGGCCTTGTGGGCTTTAAAAGGGCCAAGTGTAGGAGTTCAAGGCTTAAGGGCTTCTTGGGCTAGAATGAGAGGGCCTCATTTTACATATTTGTAGGGTTAAAAAGAAACTTCAAAATCCACTAAATTGGGCTAGAAAGTATTTGACTTGGCCTAATTGGGCCATGGGTCCATTCTATTCCAAGTTTGGCCCAAAGGCATTATGCCTTATAGTTGGGCCATAACTAGTCTTGAATTCCTTAAGGCTTGGTTCAAAGTTTTCTTGGGTTTGGACCATAAATGCTCTAAATTCCTAAAAAAACATCACCAAAATTACTATTAGGCTTCCTCTATAATCCTTAGCTCATTAACACTAAGTACAATCATGAACACTAATCCCACTATCAACCTTAATGTAAGTAATTAACCCATAATTAAGAGCCTAATACCTCAATTCTTACTAAGTTAGGCCCAATAGCCTTATGTCCTTTTCATTGAACCTATTTTCTAGAGTCCTCCAAGAAAGGCTTAAAACTTTATATCTCCCAAGTTGGGCCTATGGTCTTTTTAACATCTTAACCTTCGTCCATCGCATCCTTAGTTCATTAGAGGCATAAAGTCTTATGTCCATCAAGTTAGGCCTAGTGTCCATCAAGTTGGGCCTAATGCCTTAATGTCTCTCTAAGCCTTTATACCCAAAAAGTTTAGGTCCTTAATAAACCAATCTCTTGGGCCTTCCTAAGTCCATCAAGAATTTTACCCAAATTGCTTAGCCCATTGTTATGACAACCATCCAATGTACAATGTGTCATTCCCTTATGGCCTCTTGGCGTCTTATCCTCAAAATTAATAAATCCCTAAAAATTCTCCAATCAACCTCCAAGAATTTCATTTTCCTCAAAAATCAATGTTACATTAAACTCTTCTAATAATTCTACTAAACCCAAAGTGTATGTCATTTTTGCCAAATCAAATATCCAAAACGTTCTTATTATCAAATAGCTCAATTCCTAATTAACTAAGATTAAGGCTACTAAGGTCAAGACCTAAGGGCATTTTTAGGCGGGGTGTTACAAGTGTGCCGAAAATCCCTTCTTGGAATAGAACAATCCTCTTGTTTGGTTGAGGAGAAAATGAGAGAATACTCAAGAAAGTATGAGAGGACTAAGTGAAGAGGGCAAAAACTTATGGATTTCGAAATTTGCCAAAGGAAGAAGCCTTGGGCATGTGGTTTTCCTCCCTTTTATAGAAAATCTCTCACTCTCTCATTGGTAGTTGGAAACCCTTGCATGTAAGAAAAGTGGCAAGGTTCCTTGCTCTTCCTTTCACCTTGGCCGAGACACCCCTTGGAGTTCCCCATGTATATTGCATTGTGAAGGTGCATTTTGGGTTGGCATGTGGACTCTCTCTCTCTCCTTGGTCGAACCCCTCTAGTTTTCCTTGTATGCCCTTCCTTCCTTCAACTAATTGGGTGTTTCTTCTAAAGGTAGTAAAGTAAAACAACATATGGTTCTCCATTTTCCCAAACAAGCAATCCCTTGCATGGATGACAAGTGGCAAAAAGGCTCATGCCATAGGCTTTCCGTCCACCTCATCCTTCCTTTTCCAAGGTGATGTTTCACCTTCCAACTCTCCTTCCCTAGGTGACCTTCCATTTTCTATTGATTGAATTTTCTCTAGGTAACAAATGGCAAAGAAACATAGCACTTGGAAGTGTGCTATCCGAAATTCCTTTGGCCTCCCCTAGGTTCCTTTTGTCTCTTAGATCATCTAGAAAGTTTGTTACACAATGACAAGTGGCAAATTCTCCAAGATAGTCTTGTAAGACACCTTTTTGGCAATTTCTCCTACACTTCCCACTCTCCCTCATTCCATTATCAAGTCTAGGCTCATATTACCTTATTTTCATGCCACATGGCACTTGTGACACAAATCTAGACCATGGGCCTAAAGCCAAATGGGCCTAAATTTCTAAACAAGGCCAAACTCACTTAGCAGTCTAAGGCTAATTCTCCATTGGGCTCAAATTACCCTTTCAAGAATTCTAATGCCCTACAAAAATAACTAAGGCTCCTAAATAAGTCACAACTATTAAGCACAAAATCTAGGAAACATGCTTACAAAAAGTTTGGGTCATTACATAATCCCTCACTTTTGGCAAGGGAATACCGTGCTTACATGACTTCCATATAAAAATAACTCCTCATTATCAATCAATTACAAACCAATAAAAAGTACCTTACAAGAATAAAAAACCAAAAACCATAAGCAAAAATGCACTAATAAAAATGTAATGAAGGCAACCCTGAATAATCCATACAAATTAATCCTCTCAACATACGAGGTATATACCGGAAACTATGCCATGAAAGTTTTGAGCTTATTGCCCCTTTCTTAGCCAACCAGTCGGCAACTTTATTCTCTTCTCTAAAAACATGATTCAGAGAACAAATCATAGAATCCATGATGTCAGTGATTTCCTCCCAGAAACCCTCCAAATACCACACCCCACATCTTCTTCGTTTCCACCATGATACTACAATCATAGAATCAATTTCAATTTAACCAAAATTAATACCCAAAAAATTGCAAACCTTGAGACCATGGAGAAGATCAAATAATTTGGCTTTATTTTTAGAACCGAAGCCAACATGTGAAGCAAAAGCATGAATCAAATGGCCACGCTCATCTCTAATGATTCCACCAACTCCAGAAGAACCTGGATTGCCAAGGCTGCCACCATTAGTGTTCAACTTAAACCAGACAGTTGTCGGTCTTTTCCATGCAACTATTTTACACCGACAAATTAAAGGGGTCACAACAGGAATATGCAACGATTGAAGCACTTCATATCAAATTGGACAGTCTAGAAATTTTGTGAATGTCATGACATAGTAGGCCAATCCAATGTTTAATAGAATGCAATATATCAGTGATGGATTCAATAAGTCCCTCCATACGTGCCAAGCATCTTCTCCTAAAAAATCTCCAAGTGATGATCATCGATAAAAGTCCCATAATTAAATCCACTTGAGTAGAGGAGGTTGCTCAGTGAAACCAGGTTGATGTCGTCTCTTTCCAATTTCGGCCAATGGGAACACTGAACAAAGATAAAAAAATATGCCACACCTTACTAGGTAACTCTCCTTCAAAAAGGACATGATTTTGATCTTCATAATGTCCTATACCATAGCAATCACATTGAGAAACAATTAGAATACAATTATGACAAGGACAATCATCAACACTTAACGCCAAATGCCATGCCAGCTTCCACATAACAATATACATTTTTACAAGAAGCAATTTATGCCACATCCAAGAATACAACTAAAAATTAGAGCCCCTGATACGAATACAATCCCAAGTCGACTTAGTTGGAAAACAACCATTTTTCAGTTTTTGTCCATATTAATACATCCGGGCCATTCTTGCAAGTTGCTTAGGTCTCCAAAATATCAACAACATTATCCTGACCAACTAGCCCCATAAGAAAATCTACATCCTAGTTGTTAGTAATTTATAATCCTTTACATGAAGTAAAGGTTGACCCACTAATTGCATATCATCAATTAATGGACCACCATCTTGCCATTTATCATACCAAAAAAAAAAAAAAACTTTTCCCTCCCTAAGCCTCCACTTCAAATTATTCATGACAAGAGGTGTACTTTTAACAATCATTTTTCCAAAATCTTGAACCCTTATTTGCATCAATGAGAGTCCAAGGCTTAGCGCCCACATACTTTTCTTTTAAAAAAATTCTCCCAAAATGATCTACCTTGAATTAAATTCCAAGCAAACCTCAAGTGCGAAGCCTGTAGCATATCATCAAGGTGTCTCAAGCAAGTCCTCCCTCCTCAATAGGTTTGCAAATACTTTGCCATGACACCCATTTTTTCTTCCCTTTTCCATTCCCCTCCCCCCAAAAAAAGGTATTCATCAATCGATGTAATTCTTTAATAATGGATTGAGGAACCTACAAAACAGCAAATAAATGGAGTGCCATACTTAATAAAACATGTTGTAGTAAAACAAGTCTCCGACCCGCAAAAAGAAGCTTCATCCTCCATCTTCTTATTTTATTTCACACTTTAGTCACCATTTCCTCCAAGTGCACATGCTTTAATCTTCCCGAAATAATAGGGACCCCCAAATATTTGAAGGGAAAAGATCCCTCTGAAAAACTTGTTTGCCATATAATCTCTCTCTTGCATGCCAAAGAGATTTTTTGAGAAAAAAACATGGTTGTTTTGTCTTTATTGATACATTGACCTGACCATCTCTCATATTGACTTAGCACAGCTAAAAGTTCCTGAATTGATCTCATACTACCATTTGTGAAAATCACCACATCATCAGCATACATTAAGTGAGATATAATAGTTGTACGTCTAGCCTATGAAAATTGACCAAACCTTTTTTCCACCACACTCTGCTTGATCAATCTAGAAAGTACCTCTTTTAAAATGATAAATAAATAAGGTGAGAAAGGATCCCTCTATTGCAAACCATGACCACCTTGAAAAAATCATTTTGTCATCCCATTCATCATAATTGAATACCAAGGAGTTGAGAGACAAACCCGAATTAAAGCACAAAATTATGGAGAGAATCTGAAACATGGAAGAACCTCCAGCAAAAATTCCAATCAACCCGGTCATATGCTTTAGCCATGTCCACTTTGAACATAATGTTCCCACCATGTGACTTCTTATTGAAGGAATGCACCATTGCCTAAGTGAGGCTGATGTTCTAAAAAATGCTCCTACCTGAATAAAAGCTCATTGTTCCAACAAGATCATCCTTGGAAGAAAATCAGTCAAATGATTAACAATAATTTGCAACAAATTTTATAGAATACCGAACAAAGACTAATAGGCCTAAACTTGTCAGCAATTTCCAACCTTTCTAAAAGCGACAACTCCTGAGAGACCTTGCATCTCTCTAAAGACTTCTTAGGCTTCTGGGAGCTAGTCTCTTGGGTTCCTGTCACAACTTTTACCATTCCGAGTAGGAATGGTAGTGGAAATTACAACAGTGGGATTTTGAGAAATCTCAGAAAGTAAACAAATAACGTGTAACAAATATCGTAAGCATATGTAAGCAAACTTAGAAATGAATGCATGGACACAAGACTTTACTTATGCTTTTGACTTTTCAAAAGAACCGTGTACATAATAACATTCATAACCCTTTTCTTTCATAAAACATCTTTCGTCATTTTCATACTTGTTCATTTAACATACTTGTGAGCCCGATTTCTTGTTCATATGTCATAGCATAACTTTGAGCTCAAGGTCTTTCTTTGACTTTTAACTTATAAATGGATACCTCACGGCTCCCCTATGCACATTGTGTTCCCTGCTAGGTACCTTATCAACCATTGGCCACTTTGACCAAGGCGACTATGTCTTACTTTTAATCATTCATATTACGCAGTTCACTTTTCGCCTTCACCATAGACCACCCACTAGCTTTAGGTGCAACCTCGCTCCGTTATCCTTTTTTTTTAGGAACCATTCGAGGTTTGCCGACTGTACTTCATCAACCCAGGGATTACCACTCAATTTCAGACACTCCTAAGTGGACATGGTAGTTCCACTAGGACATTTTCCCGTCCTAGCCTTTAGGGTCATGACAAAACTTTTTAAAAGACTCAATTTTCTTTTTGAAAGATTTTCACAATCCCAATGCATGTGACATGAACTATGAAACTTATAACTTTCATGCGACACACATGCAATGCCGAAGCATAGTCATAATCATATATCATACCAACATGCATATTCATATACATTTCGCATTACGGCTTGAAATATTAGGACATGCGACTGTGTTCTTTTTCATAAATTATGAGGCATTTAAATAATAAGCAAGAAACAAACATTCAAAACTTTACATGTAATGACAGAAACATATAAACCCTAGCATATCCAAGAATCAATTTTATATCATTAGATCTTCAACACGCAAAATGTTAATACTTCATCGATGGTCATGGGCGAGACCTTTGAATTTTGAAATATACATTACATCAACTTTTTATGAACTTGGAATCTTCTAATGTGTGTAATAAAATTTTATTGATGAACATACATGTGTAGCCGAAACAAGCTAGTGATCATACTTATAAAGAGACAAGTATTTCATGGGCTTAATCCTATAAAAGATTCGGTCATATAACAAATATCCATGAACATGCTAAGCATTATGCAACCCGAACCTTAAAGGTGGCTTCTCATTCCATTTTCATGATATGAACTAGCAACAATAAAACATTTCAACCATATATTAGATGATCATACAAGGAAACAATTATATCACATGGAAAGTATTATTATTTCAAGTATCAACATGCAATCAAACAACAAACGAGTTCACATGACATATACATAAAATATCCAAGTACAACTTAGAAATTTACTTACAAAAATCAACAATCGATAAACAAGCAAGCAGAAAATATATACACAAAAATCATTAGGTTTCGTTATTTCAACCTTAAACCATGTGTGTGTACATTTAATCTCATGGCATATAGTTTAAGGAAAAACCTTCCAATATTTCGGACCTCCACTTCCTCAAAATATGAAATTTGCATGAACTAAAACCCTAGTCTAAAACAAAAGCCAAACATTGTGTGTAAATAGGTGTGGGTTCATGTGGAAAACTTCTCAAGACATGAGCTAACTTCTTCTAGATCAAATGTGTGCGTGAGAGAGTATGAGTTCATCATAAACTTCCTAAGAACCAAAACTTCACTTCTCAAGGTCTGTGTGTGCATGTGAAATGGAAAGGTGGTTTTGGCTTCTTACCTTCTATGATTCTCTCCTTAAAAGTATCTTCTAGCTTTGTTTGCCTTCAAAATGATGTTTGGGTGAGAAAAGAGTAATGTGAAGGGTGTTTGGATGGTGAGAAAATGATGGAAAGTTGGAGAGAAAGGTGGCAGCCAAATGCTTCTCAAAAGAAATCCTCCAAGTGACTAAAAGAATGGTGATTTCGGCACATCTCCCCTTTTTATAGACACAAAAAGGCTTCTAGTCCAAGCCAAGCTCATTTGCATGGATGCCAAGTGGCATCTCACCCTAAGGCCTCTTTCTCTTCCCCATCATTTGATTATGTTGGGAACACAATAGAACTTTTGGACTAGTGGCACCTTCTTCCTCAAAACTGAAACTCCATTCCACTTCTGCCCTTCACCTCATGTCTTGGTTCAATGAACCTCATGGCTAAATGGTCTTTCATCAAGGTAAGATCTTCTTCAATCTCTTACATGTGTGCAAGTGTCATGTGAGGAGTGTGGGTGTGTGCATGTTGGCCAAAATCTCCATCTCTTCCCAAAGAGATTTATTTTTTCTTCTACCATTGTCTTGGACATTGTGTGATTGGTCATTGTGGGTGGCAATGCACAAGTCCCCTTGCCCTAGCCGTCCACCTCAATTGTGCCCTTCACAAAATTCTTCTAGAAGCTCCATAGGCATGTGGCTCTCCATTTTCCCATTTAGATTTCGCCCCTTCCCAAGACAAGACATCATCTCCTTCCCTTTTACATGCATGACACATGGCAAAAAAGCAAAACACGTTTTCTCTATGGTTGTTGTGCAAGGCCTCTTGGCCTTCCCTAAACTCCACTTTTCATAACCTCATCATCTTTCTTCTAGAATCTCTCTCTAATGGTGACAAGTATCACAATGCCTCTTTTTACAAGCAAGCCTTCTTGCATGCATGACACAAGGCAAGAAGGTTAGTGATCCTCTATGGTAGAGGCATGCAAGGCCAAACCCTAGACTCNGCCAAATGCTTCTCAAAAGAAATCCTCCAAGTGACTAAAAGAATGGTGATTTCGGCACATCTCCCCTTTTTATAGACACAAAAAGGCTTCTAGTCCAAGCCAAGCTCATTTGCATGGATGCCAAGTGGCATCTCACCCTAAGGCCTCTTTCTCTTCCCCATCATTTGATTATGTTGGGAACACAATAGAACTTTTGGACTAGTGGCACCTTCTTCCTCAAAACTGAAACTCCATTCCACTTCTGCCCTTCACCTCATGTCTTGGTTCAATGAACCTCATGGCTAAATGGTCTTTCATCAAGGTAAGATCTTCTTCAATCTCTTACATGTGTGCAAGTGTCATGTGAGGAGTGTGGGTGTGTGCATGTTGGCCAAAATCTCCATCTCTTCCCAAAGAGATTTATTTTTTCTTCTACCATTGTCTTGGACATTGTGTGATTGGTCATTGTGGGTGGCAATGCACAAGTCCCCTTGCCCTAGCCGTCCACCTCAATTGTGCCCTTCACAAAATTCTTCTAGAAGCTCCATAGGCATGTGGCTCTCCATTTTCCCATTTAGATTTCGCCCCTTCCCAAGACAAGACATCATCTCCTTCCCTTTTACATGCATGACACATGGCAAAAAAGCAAAACACGTTTTCTCTATGGTTGTTGTGCAAGGCCTCTTGGCCTTCCCTAAACTCCACTTTTCATAACCTCATCATCTTTCTTCTAGAATCTCTCTCTAATGGTGACAAGTATCACAATGCCTCTTTTTACAAGCAAGCCTTCTTGCATGCATGACACAAGGCAAGAAGGTTAGTGATCCTCTATGGTAGAGGCATGCAAGGCCAAACCCTAGACTCTATCACCTCTCTTCCCATAATTTAGTCCAGATTCATCGAGTCCTAGCTTAGATATAAGCTCCATTGTATGACATGTGGCGTCCAAGAATTTGGGTTGGGCATGTGCCCTAGTTCCATTGGGCTTCAAAACCCTAATTCCTTATTTAGGTCAAAACACTCATGGGCTTGGGCCTTTCTCAAGGCCTTAGATGCCTACAACCAAACCAAATTTCTAATTGGGTTACTCCATCTCTCTCTTGGCCCAAATTAACAATATATAATAAAATGTATAAAAAGCCTAGGAAAAATTTGGTCGTCACATCCTCCCCCCTTAGAAAAAGATTTCATCCTCAAAATAGATACCGTAGTCACAAAAAAATCTATTAATAGAAGAATGCTAATCCTCATTGGTACCTCTTGCACTAGCTGCTGTAGAATCCTCAGATGATGACGAAAGGGGCACTTCGCCTTCTTCTTTTGTCACCGAATCTTGCAAAAATGGAATGTCACGTTCAAGTCATAATCATAATACATGTTTACTCGCATCTCATTTAACCTACGCTCAATCTCAAGCTCAGTATCTTCAATGGGCTATCCTTCTTCATGATAACAAATTCAGTCAATAGACGTATTTGAAGTTTCAATAGGCTCATATCTTGAAGCCCGAGCTTCTACAGCACGATTGGATTCTGCCTCAAGGTTAAGTCCGACTAGACATAACCTATTAGCATCTCTCCATACTGAAGGAACCTGTGGGGTTTTATGCTCTTCATGTGGTAAAGCTCTCCTTAGAAAAATATTGCCTCGAAAATCCGTGTCCAACACATGAGTGCAATGATGCTCGAATCTTTCCATTTGCTGACAGTGAGCACTCATCATTCAATCTCTCCTTACTAATCGTTTTCGGTGACTGTGTTCGCATCTGGCTCTAATTTGCGCTATCGAGGATACAGATATGCAAGGGGTATTCTTATTACGAGCCATGCCCTATTCATGGCTATGGTAGGTGCACTTATCATCAGTAAAATTCACAAATAACATAGAGACAGTCATTCACAAGAAATCAAGGTACAACCAAACAATCGTTCATAAATAAGATTCATGAATACACCAGTTCTAAGTTACAAACAAATGAGGATATTGAGTCCTCATCAAATCTTCTCTTTCCCACATCACTTCTTGAAAAGCTGGGTTGTTCCAAAGTACTTTTACTGAAGATACTTTTCAGTTCCTTAGCTCTTGGTCTTCACTATCCACAATCTGCATAGGCCATTCTTCATAAGATAGGTTTGGCTGAAGTCGTATACTACCAGTGCCATTACCACGGGTTGTATTTCCCCAAAGCTCTTCTTTAGTGATGATATATGAAAGACATTGTGCACTCCTTGCATCTCAGTTGGTAAATCTAATCGATGTGCCACTGCACCAATTCTTTCCATAACTTTGAATGGTCCTACATACCTACGGCTCAACTTTCCTTTCTTCCTAAACCGTATAACTCCCTTCATGGGCAATACCATGACATACACCCAATCTCCCACATTAAACTCTAAATTCCTCTGCCGTTTATCAGCATAACTCTTTTGACGGCTTCGAGCTACTTTCATCCTTTCCAAGATTAGTTCCACTTGCTTTCGTACATCCTATAAGTACTTCGGTCCTAAAAACTTACTTTCACCGACTTCATCCCAATACAGACGGGATCTGGATTTCCTTCCATACAACACTTCGTAAGGTTCCATCTATATTGTAGCTTGAAAGCTATTATTGTAAGCAAATTCTATCAATGGCAAATGGCTTTCCCAATCGCAACTTAACTCCATCATGCAAGCACGTAACATATCTTCTAGTCTTGAGATAGTACACTCTATTTGCCCATTCGTCTGAGGATGATAGGCACTACTAAACTTTAGATTTGTGCCCAACAAAATGGTCCCTTCAAATTCCAATACATCTTGGTGCTACTAGGATGAGCAGTATATGGTGTGCACTGGGCTTCCTTCAAAATCCTTTCCTTCAATTCAGGAACATTAGGAATCACTTCCTCTCCTTGTAATACAACATTCCATCCTTACCAATGAAAAGTGTTGTGGTCCTTCAGATTTTAGAATTTTCTGCCCAAGTTTCTACCATTTATCATCCTTACTCTAACCTTCGATAATTTCCCCATCAGGTAATTGTACAATCTCCTACACCACCGTTAACCTGATATTCCTTGGCGGCTTTCCTATCCTTAGTTCCCTAATTTCTACCAATAAAGATTGCATGTCGGCCTGAGTCTTACGACTAATGGCATCTACTACCACATTGGCTTTTCTAGNAGCTACTTTCATCCTTTCCAAGATTAGTTCCACTTGCTTTCGTACATCCTATAAGTACTTCGGTCCTAAAAACTTACTTTCACCGACTTCATCCCAATACAGACGGGATCTGGATTTCCTTCCATACAACACTTCGTAAGGTTCCATCTATATTGTAGCTTGAAAGCTATTATTGTAAGCAAATTCTATCAATGGCAAATGGCTTTCCCAATCGCAACTTAACTCCATCATGCAAGCACGTAACATATCTTCTAGTCTTGAGATAGTACACTCTATTTGCCCATTCGTCTGAGGATGATAGGCACTACTAAACTTTAGATTTGTGCCCAACAAAATGGTCCCTTCAAATTCCAATACATCTTGGTGCTACTAGGATGAGCAGTATATGGTGTGCACTGGGCTTCCTTCAAAATCCTTTCCTTCAATTCAGGAACATTAGGAATCACTTCCTCTCCTTGTAATACAACATTCCATCCTTACCAATGAAAAGTGTTGTGGTCCTTCAGATTTTAGAATTTTCTGCCCAAGTTTCTACCATTTATCATCCTTACTCTAACCTTCGATAATTTCCCCATCAGGTAATTGTACAATCTCCTACACCACCGTTAACCTGATATTCCTTGGCGGCTTTCCTATCCTTAGTTCCCTAATTTCTACCAATAAAGATTGCATGTCGGCCTGAGTCTTACGACTAATGGCATCTACTACCACATTGGCTTTTCTAAGGTGATACTTGATCTCACACTAGTAATTGCTGATCATCTTCACCCAACTTCTCTACCTCATGTTCATGTTCTTCTGACTAAATATATACTTGAGGCTTTTATGGTCAGTGTACACCTCACACTTTCCTCCATAATGGTAATGTCTCCAAATCTTTGGCGTAAAGACTACGGCGGTGAGTTCCAAATCGTGAGTAGGATAACTCTACTCGTGATCCTTGAGTTTTCCTAACGACTCGCTCTTCTTGCATTAATGCGCACCCTAATCCCATCTTAGAGGCATCACTATAAGCCACACACGGCTTATGAGGCTCAAGTAAAGCCAACACAGGTGCCATGGTTAACCTCCTTTCGAGTTCCTGGAAGCTCCTTTCACATTCCTCACTCCAAATGTACTTGGCATTCTTCTTTGTCAATGTCTTTAAGGGACCAGATAGTTTAGAAAATCCTTCGATGAATCTTTGATAATATACTGCCAAACCCAAAAAACTACGTATCTCGTGGGCATTGGTCAGCTTCTACCATTCCATTACTACTTCTATCTTAGCAGGATCTATTGCCACACCTTTTCTAGAAATAACATGTCCCAAGAATTTTACCTCTGAGCCAAAACTCACACTTGTTGAGCTTAGTGTAAAGCTGATGTTCTTGTTAGGTCTTCAACACTATCCTTAAGTGCTCCCTACGTTCTTCATCACTTCGAGAGTAAACTAAAATGTCGTCAATGAACACCACGACAAAGCTATCTAAATACTGCCTAAATATCTGATTCATCAAATCCATGAATGCTGCTGGGGCATTTATCAATCCGAAAGGCATTACTAAAAGTTCAAAGTGTCCATAACGAGTCTGAAAAACTGTTTTAGATACATCTTGATCCTTAATATTCAATTGATGATATCTTGATCATAGATCTATCTTAAAAAATACCTACGCTCCTTGCAACTGATCCAACAAGTCATCCATTCGGGGACTGGTGCATCCCATGGGGACAAACTTGGGTGAATAAATCCCTTTTCAAGGAGTTCCTTAATCTGAACCTTCAACTCCTTCAAATTGACCAGGGCCATTCAATAAGGTGTCTTGTATATTGGGGCCGCAGATGGGTCCAACTCAATTACGAACTCTGTTTCCCAGTTTGGGGTAGTCTAGGCAGATCATCGACAAAAACTTTACAAACTCTTCTATCACAGGAATCCCTTTGACTCCTTTAGATTCCTCTAGTGCACTAGTCATGACCACTAGATATGCATCAGCTCCTTCCTTCAAGGCTTTCTTCGCTCATCCTACCATCAAGGCTGATGGAATCGACTTCACTACTTCCCCCATGTAATAGATCTTGTCCTTCAAGGGTAACTCGAAGATCACCTTCCTTGGCAATCTATTTTAGCATAGTGCCTAGATAACCAATCCATTCATAGGATCAAGTCGAACTCAATTAGATGGAAAATGATCAAATCCGTGGTTAGGGTCAGTCCTGCGAGTTCCAACGGACAATTCCTAACTATTCGAGTGCATCCAACTACCTTTAAGTCTGGAATAGTTACTAAAACCTTTTGACACAAAGGAACGCGAAGCTCAAGAATCAAACAAAGAACAAACCAACTGTTGTGTCAACTTGATGTGAGGTGCTATGGAGCGAAACCCCTAAATCCAACACCCAATCATCAACCGGACTATGCAGAGCAAGAAATAGGCATCTTTTATTTCTTTAGCCACCGTGTTCACAGCATCATCCTCAATCTGTTTTTGATTTCGGAAGTCTCTTTTATGTGGCCTAGCTTGCCACAATTCCAGTAGGTGATCTGCTACCCAAATCTGGACTTGCTCCTACCCTTGCCCTTGGAAATTGACCTGTCGTATCCCCTACCCCAATTGTAAACCTTCAAGGCCAAGCCTGAATCCTAGATCTCACCAGAATCTCTTCTACGCACATCTTCAGCAAGGAGCATGTCCCATACGTCATCGTACTTTAGTTTCATCTTGCTGGCTAAATTACTTACTGTCATTCTCATGGCCTCCCAACTATTAGTCAATGAAGCCAACAGGATTAATGCCCAAATCGCATCATCAAACTCAATTTCTACAGACGAGAATTGGTTTGTGATAGTGTTAAACTCATTCATGTGTTGGGCAATAGTCATACCTTTTGCCATCTTTAGGTTGAATAGTTTCTTCATCACGTGCACCTTGTTATTTGCCTATGGCTTTTCATACATACCAAATGTAGTCGTCATGAGATCCATTGCGGTCTTCTCCTTAATAATATTGTGTGCAATCGATCTAGACAGTGTCAGCTGAATAGCTCCCAAAACATAGTCAATCTAATAGGTTTCAATCAGCATTGTCCATGCTCTATGGTTTCTTCCCCAACAGTGGAAGGTGGAGTTTCTTCCCATAAAGGTAGTCCTCTATCGGCGTACTCTAGTACTTGAAGTCAGTGCCGTCAAACGTCTCAAACCCAGGTGCTTTCACTTTGTTTCTAGCTATTGTTCTCCCTTTAGACCCAAATCTTGGCTCTGATACTAATTGTTGTGAAAAACAAAATGATGACAAACAAGTGAAAGCAAACACAAGAAAATCAATCACACGATACCAAATTAACATGGTTCAACTACGTGCCTACGTCCTTAGAACTTTAGAGGATTTTATTATGCCGAGGAATCACAAAATACACTTTGGGGCAAAATATCACTGTCCATAACACTCAAGACATGCTAAACTATTCATTAAGTACATATTTAGAGTGTCACATGGCAGAAAATCTAGTTTTCACTTTTCTGCATTATTTGCTTGAGCAGCTTGTCAAGCGCACCTCAAGCAAACTTTTTACCTGGTGCTTTTCAACTTGTGGCTATCGGCCAAGCCTAAGCTTGTCGCGCCCCCAGCCTCTGCTTGAGATTTGACGGAAATTAAAACGTTAGGATATGCAGCACAAGTTTACCTACCCGTCATACATGACAAATAAAATGTAATGCACCTAATGATAACTAGCAGTATGCAGTATACCACAGCAGAAAGTCAACTTAAGTCAAATATTGGAACAATAGTCATGGTACCGAAGAACATAAAATCTGAATAATTCATATTCCACAAGTGTTTTCAAAAAGAGACTCCCAAAACACAGGGCCAAAACATCCAACATAACAAAAGATTAATTTTCCAAAAGTGGTCCCATAACCTAGATCTTTATCTTGAGTGGGATTCGGGCTTCACTCACTTCTCTAAAGCCCGGTCCTTGTCCTGATTGTGGGAACTTCAAAACTTTTCTATGTCCTGAAGTATCTCTGTGATTGCTTGGTCAATTGACTCGAGATGAACCAAAATGGAAGGCTCGGACTAATTTATGACCATTTTAGGCATGATCATTTCCGGAGGAGGTGCTGTCCTCTTGCACTTCATCATTTGAGTTTACTAAACATGGCATAGCTTCTACCATTCCGAATAGGGGAATGACAGTAGAAGTTACAACAGTGAGATTTCGTGAAATTTCAATAAGTAAATAAATAACATGTAATAGATATCGTAAGCATATGAAAGCAAACTTAACAATGAACGCATGGATATCAGACTTTACTTATACATTTGACCTTTCAAAAAGACATCATGTAAAACTTGACTTTCATAACCTTTTCTTTCATAAAACTTT
Source organism: Pterocarya stenoptera (assembly GCA_003123785.1). NCBI lineage: Eukaryota > Viridiplantae > Streptophyta > Magnoliopsida > Fagales > Juglandaceae > Pterocarya > Pterocarya stenoptera. The sequence continues at coordinate 211,605 of QEOT01007115.1, read as the reverse complement.
CTTTCTTCATTTCATACTTGTTCATTTAACATACTTGTGAGCTCGGTTCTTGATCATATAACATAACTTTGAGCTCAAGGCCTTTCTTAACTTATAAATGGATGCCTCATGATTTCCCTGTGCACCGTGTGTTCCCCGCTAGTTACCGCATCGACCATTGGCCACTTTGACCAAGGTGACTATGTCTTACTTTTAAACTTTCATATTATGGCAGCTCGCTTCACCTTCACCGTGGCGCACCCACTAGCTTTAGGTACGATCCCACTCTGGTATCCTTTTCTTTTAAGAACCACTCTAGATTTGCTGACGGTACTTCGTCTACTCAGGGGTTATCATTCCATTTTAAACACTCCTCAGTGAATAGAGGAGTTCCACTAAGACATTGCCCCGCCCAAGCCTTTGGGGTCATGATAAAAACTTTGAAAAGGACTCTTTCTTTCAAAAGATTTTCACAATCCCAATGCATGTGACATGACAATGAAACTTAGAACTTTCATGAGACACATGTCAATGCCGAATGCTTCATCATGATCATATAACATTTAAACATGCAATTCCATCACATTTTGCGTTACTCCTTGAAAATATTAGAACATGCAAATATGTTCTTTTATAAAAGAATTCTAAGGCATTGAATATCAAACAAGAGACAAGCATTCAATACTTTCCATGTAATGGCCAAAACATACAAACCCTAGCACATACAAAAATCATTCTTAGCTCACGAAACTTAAAACGCCAATTGATCATCCCTCATCCATATTAATAACCATGACCTTTAACTTTGAAAGCATGCATTCCAATCGACTTTTCATGAATTTAGAATCTTCTAATGTGTTAAATAAAACTTTAACAATGAATACTCATGGGTAGCCGAAACAATCTAGTGATCATAGACAATCATTTTCTCGATCTTAGTCCCATACAAGTTTCGGTCAAGTAACAAACACTTCCATACAAAACTAAGATTTTACAACCCGAACCCTAAGGTGGCATCTTTTTCAATTTTCATAACATGTATACATTTCATATGCCATTCTATTCATACATTAGATAATCATGCTAAGAAGAGAAGATATCACATGGAAGAAACATCAATATCATAAATATTCACATAAACTAAGCAACCAACAAGTTCAGATGGCATATACACAAAATATCCAAATACAAGTTAGAAGTGTACTTACAAAAATCCATAATATATAGCAAGCAAGCTGAAAATACATATAGTACTTGTTAGGTTCATCATTCAAGAAAAATCCTAACCTATGTGATTAAGTGTTTGACATCTTTTTCCAAGAAAAAGACTCCAAACATTCAGACCCTCCTCCCTTGAATCCGAAACTTAACGACAACAAAACCCTAGCTCATAGAGACACTAGAGTCGTGACCTTTATCAAAACTAATATAACCATGTGCATAAAAACGTAGGTTTATAAAAAAAAGCCTCTCAAAACATGAGCTAACTCTTATAGTTCAAGTGTGTGTATGTAAAAGAATTGATAGGCAGTGTAATTTGAGGATTCTTATATTTCTCTCTTAATTATTACGTGTAGTATACACATCAATATATAGTAATGTATTTACAACTAATTTCTACTTTTATGTGAACAATTCAAAACTTCCTACAGCTATACAACTTCAGTTTAGCAGGATCATATCTTCCTAATTGTTAACCTCCTAATTTGCTACTATGATTTTGCTGTGATCTCGGCACTTTCCATTGTTGCATATTTTCTAATAACTCAGGATCCTTATCTTCCTAGTCTTCAGCCTTGACTTCAATTATAACAACTTCATTCTCTACACACCCCTTCAATCTGGAGTGTAGGTCACGGACATTTAGATTGTTTTGAACTTGTTTGAATTTTATTGGCGGCAATGGTTTGGTAAGAGCATCTGCCAACTGATTTCTACTGGAAATAAATTGAACTACCAGTTGTTTTTTGAAAACTTGTTCTCTTACAAAATGAAAATCTATTTCGATGTGTTTGTTCTGCATGAAACACAAGATTGGAAGTGAGATAAGTTGCTCCAATAGTATTGCACCATAGTATTGGAGTTTGTTTTCGAAGAAGACCAAGCTCAGATAAAACTAATTTGAGCCAAGTAAGTTTGGCTACTGTATTTGCTAACTCCTTGTATTCAGCCTTTGTACTGCTTCGAGCTATTGTAGGCTGCTGCTCGCAACACTAGGAGATCAAGTTGGAGCCCATATAGATGCAATAAGCACCAACTAATCGTCGATCATCCTTGTCAGCTGCCTAAGCAGAATCTGAATAAGCCGCAATTTGAAATTAGTAGCTTTGGTGACAAATAAACCTTTTGAAAGTGAATGTTTAAAATAGAACAAGATGTGCTTAACTGCAAGCCAATGCGAATCAAGAAGCCGATGCATAAATTTGCTGACTTTGTGTACAACAAAGCCCAAATCAAGCCTTGTAAATGCAAGATATTGCATGTTGCAGACTATACTTCGGTAAAGACTGATATCCACAAAAGGATTTCCATCTGTAGAGTTAAGATGTGAGTTAGAGGCCATGGGACAACTGCAAGGCTTGGCTTTGTCCATGTCAGTCCTTTTTAGTAAGTCAACAATATACTTTCGCTGAGTTAGATAAATACCATCAAAACATCGAAGTGCCTCTACCCCAAGGAAGAAATTCAGAGAACCCAAGTTTTTGACAGCAAATGTTTCCTTTAAGCAAGTAATCACTCTGTTGATTGCATCTGAACTTGAACCCATGATCAAGATATCATCAACATATATGAGAATATATACAACAATTGTTGGGGTTCTAAAGATAAAGAGTGATGTATCAGCTCTACTTTCATGAAAATCTGAGGACTTGAGCTTGTTTGAGAGTTTAGAAAATAAGGCTCTTGGAGCTTGCCGCAAACCATAGAGTGATTTGTGTAATTTACGCACATGATTGGGATATTGAGGATGAATATATCCTTGTGATTGAGACATGAGTACCTCTTCTTGTAAATCACCATGCAAAAATGCATTTTGCACATCCAGTTGCTTGATAGGCCAATCATAAGAAATCACAATAGAAAGTACTAACCGAATAGTTGCATGCTTGATGACTGGAGTAAATATCTTAGAGAAGTCAATTCCTTGTTGGTGGAATCCTTTGGCGACTAGTTGAGCTTTGTAATGCTCAACAGTCCCGTCGGCCTTCTTTTTAACCTTGTAGACCCAATGACATCCCACAATGTTGGCGTTAGTCGAAGGTGAGACCAAAGACCAAGTACCATTTTGCAGCAAAGCATAAGTTCTTTATTCACTGCTTCTCGACAATGAGCAGACTTCGACGCTTTAGTATAAGACCTTGGTTCCATGGCTGTATGAACATTCTCTGCTAACAATGCTCTCGGAAGAGGATACCGAATATGGCTATCATTGGGTTGTCGAGGTTTATGAATATTATTCTTTGATCGTGTTGTCATAAAATGACTATTTGTGACATAGTTAGAAGAAGTAGGCTGTGTATCAACATGTTGCACTTGAATAGTATTAGATTGGAAATCTGTAGTGACATGACGTGGAGATGTGTCTTAATCTGTTCCTATAGAAAAACAAAGGTACAGATTGTGTGCATGTGAAAATACGGTTAGGGTGCAAGTTTCTTTAACTCGTGGATTGTGGAACATCGAGTGGAAGGGGAAGAGAAACATAGTGTGCTGGATGTTGATTAGGGACAGTGGAACTGGGTTCTTTGACGAAAGGAAAATATGCTTCATCAAATATGACATGTCTGGAAACACAGACCTTACCAGTAGAGCGATCGAGACACTTGTACCCTTGATGACAAAGACTATAACCAATGAAAATGCATGTTTTGGAGCTGAAATTGAGTTTGTTTTTATTTTAAGATCTCAAGTTGGGCCAACATGCACAACCGAAAACACGCATAAAGGAATAGTCAGGCGCACGATTATAAAGTATTTCAAATGGTGATTTTTGCTATAAAACTGGTGTTGAAAGTCTGTTTATAACATACACAGCAATTTGAAAGGCATCTTCCCAATACAACATAGATAAATTCGAATGTGCCAACATGCTTAAACCAACTTCTAAAATATGTCGATGTTTACATTCAATTGAACTATTGATGAGTATGGGGGCAAGCTAGGAGATGGTTAATTCCATCGTTTTTAAAATAAGTGTGCAAGCGTCGATATTCACCACCCTAGTCAGATAGATGGCTTTTATTTTCCTTTCAAAGTGTCTTTCAACATATGCTTGAAAGGTTAGAAAAACTTGTTCAACATCTGACTTCAGTTTAATAGGAAATAGCCAAAGAAACTTGGAATAATCATCTAAAAAGCTTACATAATATTTAGCACAAGTGGTAGAAACCATAGATGCGGGTCCCCACACATTAGTGAAAATTAGATCCAAAGGTTGGAAAGAAACAAATGCAGAAGATTTAAACGGTAAATCATGACTCTTAGCCATTTGACATTCAAGGCACACATAGTGCAATTTATTTTTCGCTACTGGAAAGGCAATGGTGGAAAGAACTTTGTTTACTATAGGATCTGAAGCGTTGCCAAGTCGATGATGCCACTCACAAAGAGAAACACTAACACTGGAAAAGGCTTGAGGGAGATTTGTTCTTATGGAAAACCGATATAGGCCATCACTGAGATGTCCTTGATGAAGGACCATCCCCGAGTAGTCCTTCACAAGAAAGAAATGGGCATGAAATTCAAAATAAATGTTATTGTCAATACAAAATTGCTGCACAGATATTAAATGTTTTTGAATTTCAGGAAAAAGGACTTGGTTAAGAACAAAGGTAGAAGTAGCAGTTGAAAACTTTGAAGATCCAGTTTCAGAGATTTGCAAACGTTGTTATTCACGTGAACATTATCTAAACCATTGAAGTCAGCATTCGTTAGGTTCAGATTAGTAACATCATTTGTGAGATGATGGGTTGCACCCATATCAGTGTGCCACTCAGGCTCCCAATTGCCATTATTGCCATTGGTCATAGCTGCCACAACCTGCTTTGGTGGTATTTTGGGAGAGTCCTGATAAGAAAGATCAAATATGTGATAACACTTATGAGCAGAGTGTCCAGGTTTACTGCAAACCTGGCAAATAAGTGAAGACTGGTCATTACTGCGGTTGGCAAAATTATAGCCACCACAATTGCCACACCCCCTGCCTCGAGAACTACCGCGTCCATTCCGCGCAAAAGGCTGTGGTTGAAGTCGAGCAACATTTGCAGAGGGTTCCTAAACTGCAAGGGTAAGTTGATGTCGAGAAAGGCGAGCTTCCGTGGTCAGGAATAGGGAATAGATTTCCTCAAGCGTCACACTATTAGTGCGTGCAGAAATAGAGGCCATGAAGCTGTCACATTCATGGCCTAAACCTGCAAGCACATATGTGATAATATCATCATGAGTCATTGGTTGTCCGGCAACTGCTAACTCATCCACAAGCCCTTTGATGAAGAGAAAATACTCGATGGCAGATTGGTTGCCTTTAGTGGTAGTGGCCAGTTGTGTATGTATTTGGATAATTCACGCATGAGATCATGAAGAAAAGGTTTCATCTAGAGCATGCCAGATAGCGTTGGATGTTGTATAATTGACAACTTGAGCAAGAACCCCTTCAGTGAGGGAAGTCATGAGTGTGCTAACAATTAGGTTGTCTTAACGTACCCACTGAGCGTAAGCAGGATTTAGTCGTTCAGAGATAACTCCGGTTTTGAATGGTTTGGTTGTGGTACCATCAAGGTACTCGAAGAGATCCTGACCTCTGAAATAAGGAACCAGTTGTGCTTTCCAGAGAAGGTAATTGTCTTGAGTAAGTTTGATAGTAACAATATGAGACATGGAGATAAAAAAGGAATGTAAGTTTGACAGTAACAACATGAGACATGGAGATAATAGAGGGATGGTTGGGAATTTGAGTTTCAAACTGGTAGAAGAGGAGGGACTTGAGGAAGACATAGATAAACGGTGGTCTTTTCACGACTCATCTGATACCATGTAAAAGAATTGATAGGCAGAATAATTTGAGAATTCTTGTATTTCTCTCTTAATTATTACGTGTAGTATACACAACAATATATAGTAATGTGTTTACAATTGATTCCTACTTTTACGTGAGCAATTCAAAACTTCCTACAACTATACAATTTCAGTTTAGCAGGATCGTATCTTCCTCATTGTTAACCTCCTGATTTGCTGCTATGATTTTGTTGTGATTTTGACACTTTCCATTGCTGCATATTTTCTAATAACTCAGGATCCTTATCTTCCTGGTCTTCAGCCTTGACTTCATCTATAATAACTTGATTCTTGGTTAAGCAACATAATAGGTGATTATTGTAGTGGCAAGTTAAACAACAGAAGCTAGAGATTGAGATTGAGAAAATCGCAAACAGAGAGAAAACTCAGACATAAACTCTAAGACTATGGTTTATTATAAAGTAAATCAAATCTTCCTTCTGAAGCTCACAAGCCAGGCTAAAATAGCTAATGGAAAAGCAAAAATTGTAATTAAGGCCAAATAGTAAAATATGGAATACAATAACTATGGTTAAAATCTAGCATAAGAATATGGAACAAAATTTGGTACTAAAATAAGCATTATCACAAAAGAAAATTAACAAAAAATGAAAGAATTAACTAAAAGTGACAATTAGGAAGGAAAAATAGCTAATTTTGAAAACATTGCTCTTAGGTGCTACTAACGAGACTGCTATTCACTTCGAAAATGTAAAAAATAAACTTTACATTGTAAAATCCAAAATAATCATACTAACCTTAAAGTGCAAATTGTTTATAAAAATTTGACTCTGAATGGCCTCTAAGTCCAATGGTGTAGACAGTATCTCATTCTAACACTTCTAGGTAACTCAAATAAATAAAATCTCACTTCTGACACCATCATGAATGGCAATATTGACTATGCTGACAGACTAAAACCTACGCGATTGGGTCAATTTGTCAAAGTTTTCGGATTTTCACTAGGTTCCTAAAGCCTAAAGATGCGGATTTTCACTAGGTTCCTAAAGCCTAAAGAAATTCATCCTGGTGAGCTGTTACATTAGGCGTGCCTCATCCAAATAGAAATGCAAGTGTTAGGTTACAAATGTATGATCGATGCAGAAATGATAAAGGTTTAAACAGTAAACTAAGACCTTATAGTACCAGAAGTCTAAATCACATCATAAAAGTAATTATTGACATTACTCATTAATTCAATTCTTAGAAATACATACAACCCCAAATACTTTGGTCATCGCATAAAGGAGGTAGACCAAATACAAGCGGTCGCCCATTTGAAAGGAATATACACAATCCAAAATGATACATGGCTCCTACAACAGAGACAAGTATTTGTGCTCAGGGTTTGGGCAGGATCGGTTCTTCTCCCTCAGGTATCATCCCAAATTCTAACTATATATCAAAGTTTATGGTTCTGAAGATGAAAACATAAGTAGGTTAGGCAGCTATGACAAGACTACTAATAAAAGATAATGCTCCTAAAAATGCAATGAACAATTTCATGTAACAATCCAAGGTCACATATACATATGCACAACAAGGAATCGCCCTCTAAGGCATAGATACATGGATCCATAAAACATGACGAGAAATCACCCTCTTTGTGTGATACATATAGGGCTATAAATGAACCAGTCTACTCGATAGCCCGCTCGGTACTCGCTCAGTTAAACTACTCGACTCGTGAAAAAAAAAACTCGTTCGTGAAAGCAGATACCCGCTCGATTAGTAAATGACACATACTCGACAAAACTCGACTCGACTCAGTTAAGGCTTGTTAAGGCTCACTCGTTAGCTCGACTCGATTAAAACTCATTCATATATTGATAAATATATACATATATCTATGTATATATACATATATATATTTATATGTATTAGCTAATAATATATGCATACCTCTTTTATAATTAAATATATAATATGTAATCTAATTACTTATGTCTATATAGTGAATATACTTTATAGGTATATTTTATAATTTGTATAATAATTAGTCAATAAAATTTAATAATTTTACATACTAGTAGGTAGAAACCATATATGAAATAGATATATCCTATCATATTAAGTGTATGTATTAATAATATATGTAGGCTAATATATTGTTATTTTGGATAACTATCAACTAGTTAGATATTTTAATTATTTATAAATATTTTAAGATTTTATAATTCAATAGAGGTATACTTGTTAGTTGTATAAATTCACTATTAGGTCTTTTATTTTATTTATTTATTTTATTAATTATTAAATCTTATTAAAAAAAACAATTCGAGCTCCCTGAGCTCGGCTCGACTCGAACTCATTTGTGAGATCAGCTCGAGCTCGAGCTTGAGTTAAGAGTTTATCTTATCGAGTCAAGCTCGAACAAAGAATAAAAAAAATCTCGAGTTCGGGCTCGAGTATTTTGAGTCGAGCCGAGCTCGGCAAGCCAAAGCTCGGCTCGGCTCGGCTCGGCTCTATTACAGCCCTAAATACATATATATAAGCATGGTGAGGAATCATCCTCTAAGGAGTTACCTTCTACGCAAAGTATTTTAAAGCATAATATTACCTGGGTGAGGAACACCCTCTACTCCAATATTACAAGTGCATAAAATCATATTTATTTCAAATGCACATGAGTCATCACATAGATGTTCATAACATAGATACAATGGTCATTGAACAGCTGTCTCACAAGATAAAATGTTGCATTGGGGAAACGTCTACTCAACCAACCAACTCGAGGACACCACATGTGATACGTTCGGGGGGATTCTCTTTCCTGCCTATTAGGTGATACCAACATGATACCGCTCTACCCCAATCATCATAGGGAATTCTCATTCTCATATGAACTAGTGGCAACATCTGATTGTCAGGGCATGGTCCGCACCTCTTTACGGTTTGCCAAGTCCTTAGTCTTTCCTTAAATGAGGGTCTCCCATGTGGCATTAGGTCATACCTCTTGGTTCAGGTGATATGACCTGCCGAGTCGTACCCTCTTTTACAAACCCACTCCAAATGTGACCCTTCAGATGGAATGCAGGCCTCTACATACAACACTACCACTCTTATGAGCATTTTCATATTTTGACAATAAGCTCCCATATATGCTCTAGTCTGTCTTAGATAATTGCTCGCCTTAGGCAAGTAACTATTTTCTCATTAGAGTCACAAACCTCTTTAACTACTCATTCTTGCCTTCACAGTAGATCCATTTCTAGCTTGCCTACCATACCGTGAGATGTCCATATCCACCTTGTGCTGGGATGTGCCTGCCAGACCTTTTACAAGGTGCAAGCTCGCCCACGTGTTAGATTGGCTTTACAGTACCCGCAACTATTTTTCACCAAACCAATGGAGTGGCTCTTCATCTTTCTTTCCACTACACTTTAGTGGTAGTCTGTTCCCTTATGCAGGCAACTCGATGGGGCCCTTGCATCCTCCCCTCCTTATAAGAAATTTTGTCCTCAAAATTTAGTGAGGGTTCCCTTGCTCTGTCTTTCCAAGGGAAGCGATCTAAGACGGGAGATCAGTCAATGCCTATGGTCGTCTCCAACTTTAGATAAGATTTTCCCTCATCTGGATCTGCAGATTGACCTTTACCATCTGAAGAGGGACATGAGATGGCTCTCCATGTCTCCTTTGTTTGGGCTACCAGATGGTTGAGCTCTCTCTCATTTCAGCTCATTTGCTAGGTTCGGTATCATAGGGCATTGGGGAATCCTCACATTTTTCCTCATCTTGCTCTTCACATTCTAGCATAATTCATTTCTCACCAAGTTGGGTCACAGTGGTGCCATCATGGTGCAACATTTCCGATTTTTTTTTTTGGGGGGGGGCCTGTGACGCCCCCAGATTTCANGGACACATTATTTCGGGTGGCACTGCTACTTTCCGTGTAGTTCTCTTCTTATGCACCATAACTATGTTTTTTATAGTTGCTGTGCTTGAAAAGGGTAGGTCGAATGCTTGAAAAATAGTGGAATCTATCATTAAAGGGATTGTGTGGGACTTGTACACTCTAACACAACAAATATCATTTCTCCAGTTATTTTTGTATGATCTTGGTTTTTTCATTTTTTTCTCTTTTTTTTTAGGGGGGGGTGTGGGGGGATATTATTATTGAGCCATGGTGGGAACTACTAGCAAAACAAGGATATATGAGATAAAGAAGGGAAGATAACAAAAGCTTACCTCAAGATCCCCATCCTTCTTAACTTTTTTCCCTTGAACTCCCAATTTGACTATCCAAAAAGTACTAAAAATAAGCAATTTTTAATATACTGTTTATTATTTTCAAAAGGCGTGTTATCTATTACTTAACTTGATTAACTGCAATAACTTCCTTGTTGCTGAGTATTTCAAATGTCACATTGTTCATTGCTCGAATATCACAGCCAATCAACAAAGGAGCCTATGCATCTACAAATATTAATTAATTAATAGTATTTTCCAAAGATATGAATACATTTAATACCCTCAAATTATTAAAAACAACTTCGATCAAACTATTAAAAACATTGCAATGTGCACTTTTTGTTGAATTTGATTGTCAAATTTGTATAATATTTACTTATTTTTAATACATCTTAATGGTTAGAGTAAGATAAATATGCCATTTGTCAGTTTTTGATACTTGGAGGTTGCAATGTGTTAGTTTTGATAGTATAGAGAATAAAATGTAAAAATTCAATTCGAGAAGTGTTACAACCAAAAACAGATTTTATAAAAGTAAACTCACAACTTGACGAGATTTCATAAGAACCGTTATATCTACTTTACAATAAAAATAACTTTATAATCTAATCTACCTTATTAAAATACATCTATTTATGAATTTACTTTAATGAAACTCTTATGTGGACTATTTTTGAATTCTGAATATTTGTGAGCACAAAGCACAGCTTCTCCTTTTTAAAATAGTAAAAAATATAATATATGAGGGATGCCAATAATTTATTGTATAGAATATTTTTCATCGAATGGGTACCTTGGCTAGTGCCCAAATGCTAAAATGTGCACGATACTCGTCTGTTTTCATGGCTCTATTTCCAACTTCAAGCATGTCCGGATTTGACACCAATTAATTAGATCAATATAGAGCATTAGGAATGATCACCAACTCATTTTGCCACACAGGACAAAAATAAAGTTTATCACCGTTCCATCGTCCAGGTCCAGCATAAGATACCCATTTGTCATTTTCATCTGCACGTGATGTCATGCTGATTAAAAATATTAATAGTATTACTATATGAAAAATAAGTGCAGAGAAAGTAAAGAGATGAGCACATGGGTTTACGTGGTTCGGCATAATGCCTACGTCCACGGGCGTTTGGGAGGAGAAATCCACTATAATATTCTTGTTTACAGTCTCTCATGGTCCTTCATATCTCACTGTACAATGGTGATGCTGAATATGACTTTACTGGCGAAAAGGCCTTCACTTGAACTCCCTGTCCTAAGGTTGAAGTAAAAGTCGAAGATAAGAGAAGAAGAACTGAAAAAGAAGATGAAGACCCCTCGGTAGTCGTCCAGACCCTCCTATTTATCTGATTTTCCTTTCCCACGTGCATCCTTGCAATGGTAAGGCCAAGCGTTTGCGTGTCTGACCCTCCCTGGCAGCTCCATGCTCCCTGACCCCCTGCCCCCCCCCCCATGCTCCCCTAACAGCCCACTACACTTGCTGACCCCATGACTCCTACCCCCTAACCCCATGGCCCCTGCCACCCTTCACCTGATGCACATCCTCGCCCCTTGTCCCCCACTCATATCCTTTTGTCTCTTCTCCTAATGTGACCTAGTGGTTGGGCCTTGTATTGGGCTTTATTGTTTTTACCCCCTCACAATACCCCGCAATTCTTAAGGGCAAGTAAGGACCTTGAGATCTTCAGAGGTAAAGATGTAGCTGACTTGGTTTGCCAGGATACATTGGGAAGTAAATTCCGGAGGCTAGTCCCTGGCACAAACAATAAATATTTTTGAACTCAAGTTTGAGATATGATCTAGATTACATAGTGTGCGGGTAGGTAGCTTGTGCGAGTCTAGGGCGGGGGATGGGCTTGACAGCATAAAGTGTGAGTGATTAGCATCATTGGACTCATCAGAATTCACAGCAGCATTCATGTTTACACAAGTGGCACCAGTATTCAAGGCCTCAGTGTTAATAAAACCAGATTGTAAGCCATCTTGGTCCATACCCATCTGCAAATTCTGACCTCCTTCTAAAGCCGCGGCAACTACCATATTCCCTACTTCGGAATAGCCATGTCATTACTAGCAGTAACTATATCAGAAATGCCCTGTTTTCCCTGGTCAGCGACGAAAATCGGTTCTAGAGTAGTCTCAACCTTCTCTGGTTCAACACCCTCAGTAGTATGATCCCTGTCCATGATCTCCACTTCCTTTAATTCTGAAATAGGTCCTACGGAAAGCGGTTATGAAGAATTCTCAGCCTGCTCTATTTCGGCGCCCTCAGTAGCATGAACCGTGTCCCTGATCAACTGACTCTCTGCCCTTTTACTCGATTCTCCATTCTGAACCCTATTAACTAGAAGCTCCACCATGTTTTCCTTCATAACCCAAACCTAATCCGTCTTAGCCTTGTCTTCCAGTTCCTTCGGATTCACTTTTCGACTCTTACATTCCCATTTGCATGTCTTACCATTATGGCCTTTGACGTGGCATCTCATGCAGTAGGCAGGCAACGTCTCAAATTCAATAGATTGGTAAAAGCTTTGAGGATTCCTGAGAGTACCAATCCATAATGCTTTGATAGGGTTTTTAGTAACATCCACCTCAATACAGACTCATACACCATCCATGCGAGAAGCACAATGGGTTGGGTTATTCCGTTAGAGAAATCGACCAAGGGGTGTCATGATACTACAAAGGAATGATTCATGATAATAGTTGGGAGGTAAACTCGGCAACGTAATCCAAACCGGCACACAAATAGGTTCTTGATCTTCTTGAAAATCTGTACTCTAGTGAAAGACTCTGTATGGAACACTAGCAATCTCACAATTCTCACAAGCGAAGGCCTTAACAAAGTCACCTTCCAAGGACAGACACATGAAGACGTTCCGTGGCCTCCTCATTGACAAAACAATCAGTTGGTTCGTCAAGCCCCATCTCAATCTAATGAATGATTCAATGGAATCCAGAGATGGACGTTGACAAAGAAATTTCAACACAAGAGAATATTGGAATGGAATCGCCGAACGATCCACTTCATCCTTGGAGAAAACCACACATACTTCCCCATCCACGGTTTTATGAGAACGAAACGAAACCACCACCTCAGGGATGGGTTGAGGGGATTCCAGAACCATGTCTGCAAATGATCTGATACGAGGAGCGGACGCCGTAATGGCTAAGGGGCCATCGGCGACAGCAATGCATGGAAGCCTTAATCGCTTACGTCCAGAGAGAAAAAAGGGCAAAAAAGGAAAATAGTCGCTTCAGGAATTAAGAGCCCAGACTTCTAGGCCTTTGTTTTGGCCGTGCCACGTGTATATAGTGTGACCTTTGATCTGGCCTTGCTGCAAATGTAAAATGGTGGCCTCTGTTCTGACCTCGCCACGGGTGTAAGATTGGGGCCTCTGTTCTAAGTGTCATTACTTTGGTGATAAGCTTATTTATGTTCTGCTTGACTATCTCTAGAATGCACAACCCTGATACGAGAGTAAACATGGCCTCTATTTTGAATGCAATCAATTATTTACGTTATGTTTGGCTATCCATAGATATGCATAACCCTGCCCTTGGAGTAAAATATCTCTGTTTTGAGTGCACTCACTTTGGTGGCAAAGTGATTTATATTCTGTTTGGCTAACTATAGATATGCACAACTCTGCCAAGGGTATAGATGGTCTCTATTTTTGTTTCTATAATTGTTTCAGTTATGCTTGTGCCTAAGATGTTTTATATATAGTATTATTATAATGAAATTCTTATGAAAATACAAATATTATTGTCATTTTTTTAGAAGTATTTGTTTTTGTATTATATAATTGGCTCATATTTATACACTAGTATATGTTCGTTGTTTATCAAGTTATTAGACTCATCCTTTATTCTCAATTTTTTTTCTTTTTCAGATTAGTATCTTAATTGTGACAGGTAAAACAGATGATGCCTGACAAGCCAATTGGAAGGGACGTTACATGATTAGAAGATAAATATAAAATTAAGTGTTAGGGTGGCTTAAGAACCGGGTTCGTGACGTGACAGATATTCTTATAATTTTGTCTCAACCGCTATCGATGGAGTGGAGTTGTAACGTACCTGGCCTTTCAATGACAAGAGCCACCTAGTGCTANAAAAGAAGATGAAGACCCCTCGGTAGTCGTCCAGACCCTCCTATTTATCTGATTTTCCTTTCCCACGTGCATCCTTGCAATGGTAAGGCCAAGCGTTTGCGTGTCTGACCCTCCCTGGCAGCTCCATGCTCCCTGACCCCCTGCCCCCCCCCCCATGCTCCCCTAACAGCCCACTACACTTGCTGACCCCATGACTCCTACCCCCTAACCCCATGGCCCCCTGCCACCCTTCACCTGATGCACGTCCTCGCCCCTTGTCCCCCACTCATATCCTTTTGTCTCTTCTCCTAATGTGACCTAGTGGCTGGGCCTTGTATTGGGCTTTATTGTTTTTACCCCCTCACAATACCCCGCAATTCTTAAGGGCAAGTAAGGACCTTGAGATCTTTAGAGGTAAAGATGTAGCTGACTTGGTTTGCCAGGATACATTGGGAAGTAAATTCCGGAGGCTAGTCCCTGGCACAAACAATAAATATTTTTGAACTCAAGTTTGAGATATGATCTAGATTACGTAGTGTGCGGGTAGGCAGCTTGTGCGAGTCTAGGGCGGGGGATGGGCTTGACAGCATAAAGTGTGAGTGATTAGCATCATTGGACTCATCAGAATTCACAGCAGCATTTATGTTTACACAAGTGGCACCAGTATTCAAAGCCTCAGTGTTAATAAAACCAGATTGTAAGCCATCTTGGTCCATACCCATCTGCAAATTCTGACCTCCTTCTAAAGCCGAGGCAACTACCATATTCCCTACTTCGGAATAGCCATGTCATTACTAGCAGTAACTATATCAGAAATGCCCTGTTTTCCCTGGTCAGCGACGAAAATCGGTTCTAGAGTAGTCTCAACCTTCTCTGGTTCAACACCCTCAGTAGTATGATCCCTGTCCATGATCTCCACTTCCTTTAATTCTGAAATAGGTCCTACGGAAAGCGGTTATGAAGAATTCTCAGCCTGCTCTATTTCGGCTCCCTCAGTAGCATGAACCGTGTCCCTGATCAACTGACTCTCTGCCCTTTTACTCGATTCTCCATTCTAAACCCTATTAACTAAAAGCTCCACCATGTTTTCCTTCATAACCCAAACCTAATCCGTCTTAGCCTTGTCTTCCAGTTCCTTCGGATTCACTTTTCGACTCTTACATTCCCATTTGCATGTCTTACCATTATGGCCTTTGACGTGGCATCTCATGCAATAGGTAGGCAACGTCTCAAATTCAATAGATTGGTAAAAGCTTTGAGGATTCCTGAGAGTACCAATCCATAATGCTTTGATAGGGTTTTTAGTAACATCCACCTCAATACAGACTCATACACCATCCATGCGAGAAGCACAATGGGTTGGGTTATTCCGTTAGAGAAATCGACCAAGGGGTGTCATGATACTACAAAGGAATGATTCATGATAATAGTTGGGAGGTAAACTCGGCAACGTAATCCAAACCGGCACACAAATAGGTTCTTGATCTTCTTGAAAATCTGTACTCTAGTGAAAGACTCTGTATGGAACACTAGCAATCTCACAATTCTCACAAGCGAAGGCCTTAACAAAGTCGCCTTCCAAGGACAGACACATGAAGACGTTCCGTGGCCTCCTCATTGACAAAACAATCGGTTGGTTCGTCAAGCCCCATCTCAATCTAATGAATGATTCAATGGAATCCAGAGATGGACGTTGACAAAGAAATTTCAACACAAGAGAATATTGGAATGGAATCGCCGAACGATCCACTTCATCCTTGGAGAAAACCACACATACTTCCCCATCCACGGTTTTATGAGAACGAAACGAAACCACCACCTCAGGGATGGGTTGAGGGGATTCCAGAACCATGTCTGCAAATGATCTAATACGAGGAGCGGACGCCGTAATGGCTAAGGGGCCATCGGCGACAGCCATGCATGAAAGCCTTAATCGCTTACGTCCAGAGAGAAAAAAGGGCAAAAAAGGAAAATAGTCGCTTCAGGAATTAAGAGCCCAGACTTCTAGGCCTTTGTTTTGGCCGTGCCACGTGTATATAGTGTGACCTTTGATCTGGCCTTACTGCAAATGTAAAATGGTGGCCTCTGTTCTGACCTCGCCACGGGTGTAAGATTGGGGCCTTTGTTCTGAGTGTCATTACTTTGGTGATAAGCTTATTTATGTTCTGCTTGACTATCTCTAGAATGCACAACCCTGATACGAGAGTAAACATGGCCTCTATTTTGAATGCAATCAATTATTTACGTTATGTTTGGCTATCCATAGATATGCATAACCCTGCCCTTGGAGTAAAATATCTCTGTTTTGAGTGCAATCACTTTGGTGGCAAAGTGATTTATATTCTGTTTGGCTAACTATAGATATGCACAACTCTGCCAAGGGTATAGATGGTCTCTATTTTTGTTTCTATAATTGTTTCAGTTATGCTTGTGCCTAAGATGTTTTATATATACTATTATTATAATGAAATTCTTATGAAAATACAAATATTATTGTCATTTTTTTAGAAGTATTTGTTTTTGTATTATATAATTGACACATATTTATACACTAATATATGTTCGTTGTTTATCAAGTTATTAGACTCATCCTTTATTCTCAATTTTTTTTCTTTTTCAGATTAGTATCTTAATTGTGACAGGTAAAACAGATGAAGCCAATTGGAAGGGACGTTACATGATTAGAAGATAAATATAAAATTAAGTGTTAGGGTGGCTTAAGAACCGGGTTCGTGACGTGACAGATATTCTTATAATTTTGTCTCAACCGCTATCGATGGAGTGGAGTTGTAACGTACCTGGCCTTTCAATGACAAGAGCCACCTAGTGCTGATAACTTATGTGGTAATAATAATCTTCATCCGGACCGTAGGCGGATCTTAAAAATTTATAAAATAAATTAATTTCCCTTTAAAATGTTGAAAAGTTCCTCATCGATCCAAGGTATTATAATAATCTTATTATTTCTTAGAAAACACTTATAAATATATAAAATCTAGTTTATAATAGTTCCAAATGTAGCCGAAATGTTATAAAAATTTGAATTTTTTTTGCAAATTTAAATCTTTGGCCCTAAAACTTTTGAAAGTCCAAAAGTATACGTTGAAAAATAATAATAATAAACTTATGGCATGTAATCGTTTTCTATTATTCTGAGTCTCCTTCAAAATTTTCTTATTTTTTTAAACTTTATCTTTTTTATGCAGTACTTTTTTTTTTTATGGAAACAGACTCATTTCATTAATGAACTGAAGTTACAAATGTGACTTATCAATACACGAAAAAATTCAGACAATAAGTCAACTACACATTAGCTCTAAGGCTTCCCCATACACAAATTATTTTGTGGCGGACATTGTCTTAACTTCTAAATAAACTCTCCTAAATAGAGAAAGCGCTCTGTAAAAATAAAACTAAAAGGCCCTTCAGTCCTCCCTGGGAGGATGAGTACGGGACACTACTACGGACATTAAATCCAAAAGCCTATTTCTATTTTATTACTAACTAAAAAACCAAACTACACCTAAATACAAAAATAACTACAGAACCCCAAGCACTGGTGAGACCCCTGACTGGACAAGCATCCAGCTCACGCAGAGAACACAACAGCCTGGCCGTACGACCACCGGCATAACATCGCCCACCACTCTCGAACAGCTCTTGTCTCGGATTACGTCTGATCCAAAAGCTCAACACCACACTCAGGTCAACAAAATTAACATCAAAACAGAAAATATAAAACAACTACAAAACACTAAAAATTACAGAACAGAAAAATAAAACAACAAAAAAAAGAATACAAATTGGATGAATAGTGCTCAAAGGTTCCGCATTGGCGCGTGCAGGACACTGTTCCCTCGGGGAGGAAAACCGACGGTCAACCTTGGAAGCTCCGGAGGTAGGGAGCCCAGAGAAGCCGAGCGTGGTCTCGGTAGAGGTCTCCTCGGTGGCGTGTGATGACCACGCATCGAGGGGGTCCAAAAATTTCATCTAGCGCATGTGGGATTTGGAGGTCTTGAAAATCGGCAGCTGGGTGTCCTCCCGGTGAGGCGCGTGTATAGAGGTGACGGCTGGAAAGACCCGAAAGACGATCCTCCCTTATTTGACCTGAAAAACACACAAAAAAATCCAAAAAAACACTACAACAGAATGGAAAAAGGACAAAAGAGAAGGGAGGGGGGAGGAGCCGAAGCTCCCACCCTCGTTTGTTGGTCTGAGTTGAAGGTGTTTAGAGAGAGACAAGAGGTTTTTCTTGAGAGAGGCGAGAGCCTATCAGTGGCTAGTAGTGATTTCTTTCTAGTAGTGATTCGTTTGTTCTTTCTAACATTCTCCTTCTAGTTAATGATAAATATTTGAACTTTTTTGTTAAACATGGAAAACTACTATAAATGATAACTTGAAAAAAAAACACTACAAATGACATAATTTGATTTGAAAGATTAATTTAATTATGTCATGTTGATAATGTGTAGGGTAAAGACCTTCAAATAGAATAACTATATTTCTATATTATATATCATAATATACAATATATTATGAGAATATACTAAAAAACCTTTATCATTTTAATAATAATATTCCGCCCTCCAAAGATAAATTTCTAATTCACCATTGTCAAGCCTGGAGCTTGTAGTCCACTTTGTATTAGACTACAGTAACTCTACAGGAATTTCCAAAGTAGAGAGCCACTATTCATCCACCAAACCTATACTTTATTCACAAATAATCAAAAAGGCTTTATTAAGTTCCTTTTAAAACTTTCATTAGTAAACAAGGCTATAATATGTCCAAATTTTTCGGGAAATATTTTTTGTAAACAAGGCTATATTATGTTGGATAATTAGTTTGATATAAAAATAGTTGGGAAACAACAATTTTAAATAAAAATTAAATTATTAATTAATATATGGAGTGTATTTACAAAATATAAAAAAGTAATTTATTAAAAAATATTATTATTAAAATAAATAATATTATAATATTATTTTGACTTTGGAATGAATAGTCCAGAATTAATATCTTCCATGACTTTGGCTTTAACCAAAACCTCAACTTTTAGCCAAATTTTGGACTTGGCAATGGCTAGACCATTGGCAATTGTCAATGCCCCTAACTAACTGAACGGTAAAATGCCCACATGTTGATAATCAACTATGTTTGGTTGTCAAAAGTTATCTAAACTCATCTTAAACCAATTATTGATGAGACTTACTACTTTTTCAATTTCTCATAATAAAGTTAAACCGTCGTAACATTTTTCATACATTCAAATACATATAAATTTATTTACATTCACATACATTTCAACAAAACCCACAAAACACTAGTACTCATATATCAACTCAGATCATCGAAGATCATCTCAGCATCCAAACACAATCATATTAAGCCCATGTGCCCCAAACTGTAAGTGCCCATGTGATCTCCATCCCACTAATCAATGGTAAAGCGTAACCTGAGCATTATTTTATGAGAACTTTCTATAAATCTAACACTTACCATTCTCCGTAACGAAATACTATATATGCTCAACTTCCATCGATAAGTCTCGTTCTATCTTCTTTCTTGCCTTCGAGGCTGTTTAAGCTTAATATAATTATATATATAAAGCATATGAACTTATTGTTAAAGGAATTCTGCCATTAGCACCACCACCTTGCCGGGTTGGTTGCCAGGTACGAATAATGCAGAGTCAGTTCGGCAAACACTTTGCCAGGTACGAGACTCTCACTATCACTTAGTAGAAGTCAATCTCACTCCTCAGTATGCTCCTTGCTACGCTCGTTGTCAGTAGCTCACTCCGCTCTACTCTCGTTCTTAGTCGCCTCACTAGGCTTTTCTCTCTGGCACAGTCTCCCTCACGCTTCCTTCAGGATCCATGCCCTACTATATGGACCTCCCCCACCTTTTTTGGACAGAGCAACGAAATAGATTGATTGCGGAGTCAAGATTGACTCCACAAGGGAGAGAGTATATGAATTTTGATTATAACAAATGAATTCAAACATAAAGGAGTCTCAAGCTCAAGTTGTCTACACACTGGAGCCAAGCATATCAACGAACCAAGTATGAGAAATAAAGGAAACAAACTCACAAATAAAGCTCTTAGAGTATTTTTGAATTTTTATTGAGGCTCAAAATTAATCTTTTCTCATAAAACATTAAATTGCATTTTCCACACGTGCATGATATATTTGAAAATTAAAAGTTTGAATTCTGAATTTTTGAAGATGATTGATTGTCATCTTTCACATGTACATGGCATGATTAAAAGTTTGAATTTTGAAAATTTGAAAGATGATTGATTGTCATCTTTCACATGTGGATGTTTGGTTTAAAATTTTTGAAAAGTGATTGATGCTCTTTTTGACATATGCACATGTCAAAAATTGATTTGAAAAATTTGTTTGAAAGGTAGATGATTTTGTTTGAAAAANTCTAAATAAACTCTCCTAAATAGAGAAAGCGCTCTGTAAAAATAAAACTAAAAGGCCCTTCAGTCCTCCCTGGGAGGATGAGTACGGGACACTACTACGGACATTAAATCCAAAAGCCTATTTCTATTTTATTACTAACTAAAAAACCAAACTACACCTAAATACAAAAATAACTACAGAACCCCAAGCACTGGTGAGACCCCTGACTGGACAAGCATCCAGCTCACGCAGAGAACACAACAGCCTGGCCGTACGACCACCGGCATAACATCGCCCACCACTCTCGAACAGCTCTTGTCTCGGATTACGTCTGATCCAAAAGCTCAACACCACACTCAGGTCAACAAAATTAACATCAAAACAGAAAATATAAAACAACTACAAAACACTAAAAATTACAGAACAGAAAAATAAAACAACAAAAAAAAGAATAAAAATTGGATGAATAGTGCTCAAAGGTTCCGCATTGGCGCGTGCAGGACACTGTTCCCTCGGGGAGGAAAACCGACGGTCAACCTTGGAAGCTCCGGAGGTAGGGAGCCCAGAGAAGCCGAGCGTGGTCTCGGTAGAGGTCTCCTCGGTGGCGTGTGATGACCACGCGTCGAGGGGGTCCAAAAATTTCATCTAGCGCATGTGGGATTTGGAGGTCTTGAAAATCGGCAGCTGGGTGTCCTCCCGGTGAGGCGCGTGTATAGAGGTGACGGCTGGAAAGACCCGAAAGACGATCCTCCCTTATTTGACCTGAAAAACACACAAAAAAACCCAAAAAAACACTACAACAGAATGGAAAAAGGACAAAAGAGAAGGGAGGGGGGAGGAGCCGAAGCTCCCACCCTCGTTTGTTGGTCTGAGTTGAAGGTGTTTAGAGAGAGACAAGAGGTTTTTCTTGAGAGAGGCGAGAGCCTATCAATGGCTAGTAGTGATTTCTTTCTAGTAGTGATTCGTTTGTTCTTTCTAACATTCTCCTTCTAGTTAATGATAAATATTTGAACTTTTTTGTTAAACATGGAAAACTACTATAAATGATAACTTGAAAAAAAAAACACTACAAATGACATAATTTGATTTAAAAGATTAATTTAATTATGTCATGTTGATAATGTGTAGGGTAAAGACCTTCAAATAGAATAACTATATTTCTATATTATATATCATAATATACAATATATTATGAGAATATACTAAAAAACCTTTATCATTTTAATAATAATATTCCGCCCTCCAAAGATAAATTTCTAATTCACCATTGTCAAGCCTGGAGCTTGTAGTCCACTTTGTATTAGACTACAGTAACTCTAGAGGAATTTCCAAAGTAGAGAGCCACTATTCATCCACCAAACCTATACTTTATTCACAAATAATCAAAAAGGCTTTATTAAGTTCCTTTTAAAACTTTCATTAGTAAACAAGGCTATAATATGTCCAAATTTTTTGGGAAATATTTTTTGTAAACAAGGCTATATTATGTTGGATAATTAGTTTGATATAAAAATAGTTGGGAAACAACAATTTTAAATAAAAATTAAATTATTAATTAATATATG
Source organism: Pterocarya stenoptera (assembly GCA_003123785.1). Classification (NCBI taxonomy): domain Eukaryota; kingdom Viridiplantae; phylum Streptophyta; class Magnoliopsida; order Fagales; family Juglandaceae; genus Pterocarya; species Pterocarya stenoptera. The sequence goes on along the minus strand of QEOT01007115.1, from coordinate 189,294 downwards.
GAGTGNTCCTAGTGTACAACAAGGACTTAAATGAACATATTGAGCATTTGAGATACGTGTATGATGTGTTAAGATGTGAAAAGTTGTATGCTAATTTCAAGAAATGTACCTTTTTGCATGGAAAAAGTTATTTTTCTTGGTTATGTCGTTAGTATAAAAGGTATTGAGGTGGATAAAGAGAAAGTCAAGGCCATCAAGGAGTGGCCAACGCCAAAAAGCATCACTAGGGTAAGAAGCTTTCATGGCTTAGCTAGCTGCTTTTATCAGCATTTGTTAAAAACTTTAGCACCATTGTTGCACCACTCACTGAAGTAATTAAAAAGAATGTTGGGTTTCATTGGGGGGCTGATCAAGAGAATACTTTTGCCACTATTAAAGAAAGGTTGTGCTCTGCACCTGTGTTAGATTTACCTGATTTTAACTAAGTTTTTGAGATTGAATGTGATGCCTCAGGATTAGGGATTGGAGTCGTTTTGATGCAGGATAGGCGGCCCATAGCATTTTTCAGTGAGAAGCTAAGTGGGGCGTCCCTGAAGTACCCTACTTATGACAAAGAGCTTTATGTTCTTGTTCGTGCATTGGAGACTTGGCAGCATTACCTGTGGCCAAGGGAATTTGTGATCCACACCGATCATGAATAATTTAAGCATCTCAAGAGTCAAGGTAAGTTGAATAGAAGGCATTCTAGATGGATGGAATACATTGAGACTTTTCCATATGTCATTCGTTATGAGCTAGGTAAGGAGAACATTGTTGCTGATGCTTTATCCCCGAAGGCATGTACTTCTTACCTCTATGAGTGCTAAAATGCTTGGGTTTGAATATGCGAAAGACATATATACTGATGACACTGACTTTTCTGATGTGTATAAGGCATGTGATAAGGCGGCATTTGGTAAGTTTTACAAGTATGATGNCCTTCAGGATCCATGCCCTACTATATGGACCTCCCCCACCTTTTTTGGACAGAGCAACGAAATAGATTGATTGCGGAGTCAAGATTGACTCGACAAGGGAGAGAGTATATGAATTTTGATTATAACAAATGAATTCAAACATAAAGGAGTCTCAAGCTCAAGTTGTCTACACACTGGAGCCAAGCATATCAACGAACCAAGTATGAGAAATAAAGGAAACAAACTCACAAATAAAGCTCTTAGAGTATTTTTGAATTTTTATTGAGGCTCAAAATTAATCTTTTCTCATAAAACATTAAATTGCATTTTCCACACGTGCATGATATATTTGAAAATTAAAAGTTTGAATTCTGAATTTTTGAAGATGATTGATTGTCATCTTTCACATGTACATGGCATGATTAAAAGTTTGAATTTTGAAAATTTGAAAGATGATTGATTGTCATCTTTCACATGTGGATGTTTGGTTTAAAATTTTTGAAAAGTGATTGATGCTCTTTTTGACATATGCACATGTCAAAAATTGATTTGAAAAATTTGTTTGAAAGGTAGATGATTTTGTTTGAAAATTTTGAAAAGTAAGTAATGCTCCTTTTGTCACATACAAAAAGTAGAAAAGTTGGTTTGAAAAATTTGAAAAGTTAATGATGTTGTCTTTGACAATTGCAAAAATTAGAAACTTTTATTTAAAAATTTTAAAAAGCGAATGGTGTTCATTTTTTAAATGTGAATCATTTTAAATTTGAAGTCTCATAAGCCTATAAATAGCTCAATTGAGATCTTCAAATTTGCAACAAGAATATACACATGTCAATTGCAAGCTTTACAACATTTATTCAAAACTTTCAATCTCTCTTCTCTAAGCATTGAACCTTAACCATTGTTCAGTTTGAGAGATATATAGTTTACGCTATACTGTTTTCATTTCACTCATTAAGAAGTGTTCTCTGATAGCCTACCCATTATCAGCATTTGTATGAGTAAAATTGTGTATAACCCTTGTGCGTGTCGAAGGTGTTCTACACAGAGAATAGTTAAATCATCACATGTAAGGTGATTTTAAGTGTTGAGGGTGTTCTACACGGATTCTTTGCAGCAGTACTGCTTAAAGGTGTAATAGGTTTCTATCTCCACCTGAAGAAGGTTGAATAGTGAATTTGGGAATCCTTAAGGGTAGCTTGAGGCAAGGATATAGGCTGTAGAGCTGAACCTCGTACAATACCCAGTTTGCTTCTCTCTTACCCTTATGCTTTATGTTTACTACTGTTTCGTATTTTGTTCATATTTTTTACTATGTATTTGGTTTATAGTTGTTCATTTTTAAATATAACCCAATTCACCTCCTCTTGTGTTAGTCATCAGGGTACCGATTGGTATCAGAGCAAGGGCACTTTTGTAAGATTAACTATCTTTTGTAATATTTGTAAGGTTAAGAGGGCTTTCTTCACAGATCACCCTATGATTTTTCTTGTCTATAAAGAGTCTTATCTTAATATTGATAAAACTAACCAGTCTCTTCCTAGTTTGGCTGTTTCTATGTTGCAGGAGTTTGAGGATGTAGTCCCAGAGGAGATGCCTAATGAGTTGCCACCTATTAGAGGCATTGAGAACCAGATTGATTTTGTGCCCGGAACTGCTATTCCAAACAGACCAGCCTATAGGAGTAATCTAGAGGAGATAAAGGAGCTTCAAAGGCAAGTTGAGGATTTAATGAGTAAGGGGTACGTGAGGGAGAGCATGAGCCCATGTGCAGTACCAGTGCTACTAGTGCTAAAGAAAGATGGGACGTGGAGGATGTGCGTTGATTGCAAGGAAGTCAACAATATCATGGTAAAGTATCGTCATCCCATTCCTAGATTAGATGATATGCTTGATGAATTGCATGGCTCATGTATTTTCAGTAAAATTGATCTTAAAAGTGGGTACCATCATNAAGGGTTCTAGTGTAGATGGCCAGTATGGTTCGGCACTGTTTCGATTCTAGAACATGTGGACTCAGCACCCATCCTTTTTGGATTGCGTGGCTGTAGTATGGAAGGAGCCATCTTTGGAGAAGGGTCTTTATAAGCTTGCGTCTAAGTTAAAGAAGATGAAGGTGGCTTTGAAGAGTTGGAATAGGAAAGTTTTCGGCCATGTGAATAACACCATCTAGGAGCTTGAAGAGAGAATTGAGCTGGTGGAAGATAAACTCCAAATGGAATATCATAAGGAGCTTGAGCTGGATTTGCTAGTCTCCAAAGAGAAACTTCAGTTCTGGAGCAAAATGAAGAGTTTAGATTGGCCCAAATTGCCAAAAAGAGATGGCTCGAGGAGAGTGATCAAAACACTAAATGTTTCCATGTGGTTGCTAATATGAGGAGGCATTGGTCTTCTATTTCTTCAATGTCGCTACCCGATGGGGTAGAGTTAAGTATGCCGGAGGAGGTGCATCTTAGGGCTGTGCGGCATTTTCAAAATGTCCTCAATGATGCGGGCGCAANTCCTAGTGTACAACAAGGACTTAAATGAACATATTGAGCATTTGAGATACGTGTATGATGTGTTAAGATGTGAAAAGTTGTATGCTAATTTCAAGAAATGTACCTTCTTGCATGGAAAAAGTTATTTTTCTTGGTTATGTCGTTAGTATAAAAGGTATTGAGGTGGATAAAGAGAAAGTCAAGGCCATCAAGGAGTGGCCAACGCCAAAAAGCATCACTAGGGTAAGAAGCTTTCATGGCTTAGTTAGCTGCTTTTATCGGCATTTGTTAAAAACTTTAGCACCATTGTTGCACCACTCACTGAAGTAATTAAAAAGAATATTGGGTTTCATTGGGGGGCTGATCAAGAGAATACTTTTGCCACTATTAAAGAAAGGTTGTGCTCTGCACCTGTGTTAGATTTACCTGATTTTAACTAAGTTTTTGAGATTGAATGTGATGCCTTAGGATTAGGGATTGGAGTCGTTTTGATGCAGGATAGGCGGCCCATAGCATTTTTCAGTGAGAAGCTAAGTGGGGCGTCCCTGAAGTACCCTACTTATGACAAAGAGCTTTATGTTCTTGTTCGTGCATTGGAGACTTGGCAGCATTACCTGTGGCCAAGGGAATTTGTGATCCACACCGATCATGAATAATTTAAGCATCTCAAGAGTCAAGGTAAGTTGAATAGAAGACATTCTAGATGGATGGAATACATTGAGACTTTTCCATATGTCATCNAATTCATAGATATACTTGTCTCAACTTGTGAGTAAGGTGATTACAGATGAGGAGAATGAGTTTACATGTAGAGAGCCTTCTGAAGGTGAGATGAAAGAGGCGTTGTTGTCTATTCCAATGCAAGTAGTCCGGGGCCTAATGGTTTGGGTCGGCATTTTATGTCTCATGTTGGGACATTGTGAAAGATGATGTGGTGGAGGCGGCTAAATATTTCTTTTCGGTAATGATTTGCTAAGGTATTATTCCTCTTTGTTTATTGTCCTAATTCTGAAAGCGCAGGAACCACGTAGCTTTGACAACTTTCGTTCCATCAGTTTGTGTTTGGTGGCCTATCAGATTTTTTCGTAGATTTTAGTGAAGCACATGTCGTTGTTTCTCTCTTGGATGGTCTCACATGAGCAAGGAGCTTTTATTCCAAGTAGAAGGATTTCCTATGGTGCAGTTGATTAATAAGAAAGCTATTGGGGGAAATGTGATGATGAAAATTGATATGGCTCAAGCTTATGATAGAGTAGACTGGGATTTCCTTCTAAGAGTTTTGGCAGCATTTGGTATCTTTGATAAATTTTGTGGGTTGATAGAGATGTGTATTAAGTCGCCGTGGTTCGCTAGAATGATGAATGAGTCATATAAGGGTTTTTTTCAACCTTCGAAAGGCTTGCGCCAAGGGGATCCATTATCGCCATATTTGTTTATAGTCATGGAGGAGGTTCTTTCTCGATTATTAAAGAACTGGTTTGAGGAAGGTAGGATTGGGAGATTTTTTCATTCAAGTGGTGCACCGTTGATTTCGCATTTGCTATATGCGGATGATTTATTGATTTTTACTAATGGGGAAAGGAAGTCGATGACGTGGCTCATCAAAACATTAGACTTGTATGCTTTATGGTCTGGTCAGCTTATCAATAAAGAGAAAGNGATTTCCAGCCCATCGAAAGACTAAGTTGTATCCTCGAGGAGATGGACCTTTTCAAATTCTTGAGAAAATTCATGACAATGCTTATAAAGTGGACCTTCCAAATGAGTATAATGTTTCTGCTACTTTTAATGTTTCTGATCACTCTCATTTTTACTCTTTCTTTTTTTAGCAACCTCACTTTTCAGTTTCAGTTGGTCCTCATAGACCTGGCTTGGAGTTAAAGGAGCAAGCTTGATTGTTTTGCCCTCCTTTACAAAGCTGTGCATGTAAAGCTTGATTGAACTATTTGAGTTAAGATCTTATGGCTAACATTGTAGATACCTTTTGTGAAAGCCAATCTAGCAATCGGCCTCCACTATTTTGTGGAGACAATTACAAATTTTTGAAATCTAGAATGAAAATATTCCTTCAGGCTTAAGGTCGAGAAATTTGAAAATGCGTTGTAAACGGACCTTATATCCCAACAAAAGTTGTTGATGGAAGAAGAAGAAGAAGAAGAGCTGGATTGTGAAGACGAGAGATCTCTAACATTGAACTCAATGGCTATAAATTTCTTATATAATGTTGTCAACGGGAATGAGTTCAATAGAATAATGACTTGCAAGATGATAAAATAAATTTGGGACAACTTGGAAGTTACTTTGCAAGTCTAGGAATCAAAAATTTATATTCTTACTCATGAATAAGAAATGTTTAAAATGAATAATGATGAATCTATTTCTAACATGTACGCTCGTTTTGCTAACATTATAAATAGTTTGATAGCGATAGACAAAGTCTATTCCAACGTGAAAATAGTAAGAAAAAATCTCAACTCTCTGCCAAAATATTGGGAATCAAAAGTCATGACAATTCTTGAAACTAGAGACCTTAAGAAGAAGCTAAAGACCTTAAGAAACTAGAAGTAAATGAACATTATTGGGTCACTTACCACCCATGAGTACATATTAAAAAGAGGAGAAGAAGAAGGAAAGCTAAAGAAGAGCTTGGCACTTAAAGCTATTCCCCATGAAAGTGAAAGTGATAAAGATGCAATGATAACAAGGAGAATTAAAATATTCTTAAAGAGAAATAAAGCTCATTCAAGGAAATCCTTCAAAAAAATTTTCAATAAAGATACAGATAAAAATGACTTTTTGACTTGTTACAAATGCAATAAACCTAAGATCATAAATTGCAATTTGTTAGAACTTGTTAACTTCTTTAAAAAACTGCGATTTGTTAGAACTTCCTTCGAAAGATATTAAATAGTCATGGTGCAATGGTCAAGAGGGTCCTGCACGAAGTTGGGCTCAATTGGATAGTGCGGTCATTAATGCAAATTTTTTAAGATCCTTTCTATCAGCATCCATGGAATATTTATCAAGGAAAACTTCCGATCATAGTCCTATGTTTATCAAGGGTTCTAGTGTAGATGGCCAGTATGGTTCGGCACTGTTTCGATTCTAGAACATGTGGACTCAGCACCCATCCTTTTTGGATTGCGTGGCTGTAGTATGGAAGGAGCCATCTTTGGAGAAGGGTCTTTATAAGCTTGCG